>CATIWF010022255.1:0-87494 GCA_949630135.1 Balakata baccata | reverse complement strand
TGATAAATAGCATGTTATTATATGATTTTTAATTAATTGGTGAATTGGTGATTCTGTCAAAAGAAAATGAATATATATGATGTAAAATAGGAAAAATAAATAATTAATGATTTTAATTGCCTATTTCTTTACCTGAGGACTAGCTTGGGATATATGGTGTACCATTAAGGGGATTGTGGTACCGATATTAATACAATTGAGGGCAGAGAGATTTTAGCTTTGCAAACACCCCTAACCCTAGTTAGACATGGTTGTAGTTATATTCAGTCAAGATGGCCGAAGCTCCGTAAGCGCTCTTGATTTGAGATTATAGTAAGTAGGGTGGCTAAAGCTCCGTGAGTGCCCATACTTTATTTCCCTGTATCCGGATAGTTCGGGAACGAGACTTGGGCTATCTAAGTTATAAGTCAATAAATAATTAAAAAAATGATAATTTGGCTCGTTTAGTTATGAAGTAAAAATTTGAATAATAACATATATGGATTTTATGTTGATTAAGTAAAATGATATATTGTAGATTTTGTGTGAGTAAGTAGAAAAACAAAATGTCAAATTTGGATATGTATATGCTTATTTTTATATTTCACATGTGTATAAAAATTTAATGTGTCATAAGTTATTAAGATATGCATAACATATATGGTATCCTGACATCATTTAACATGGCATTATGAACATTATATCATGTTTATGAAAGCTATAGAAATGTCGTATCACATGCATGCAGTGCCTTTGTTCATTTCATATTTTATGCCTTAACCTCTTTACCATTATTCGTGCCATTAATTTCTTACCATCAATCATATCTATCATATTTATTTTCTTTTCTATAAGCAACTTTGATAAATATAGCTCAAATCTCATTTCACGAACTGGCCGGATATGAGGTGTGAAGTAGGCGTATCCAATCCAGGGCTACTCATCCTACTCACTCTTTGTATAAGGCAATAAAGTAGGCGCTCCCAGTCTGGGGTCTGATATCCTACATACCTAATATGTCTTGTATGCTTGTCTAAGCTTCTCAAGTCAAAAGACTAAGTATAATAATGGATATAAGTGTCGGGAATAGGAGCACCCAGTCCAGGGCTAGCAACTATGTTCCCCTCTCATACCTCGTATATTCCTTTTATGGTGCATCATCTATCCTAAAGTAGTCATCGGGTGGAAAAATGGGCATTTATACAAAGTAACCCATTTTTCTCGATCTCATTCTTCTTGTTTCCATCACATTATTTATAATTCATGCATGTTCATATATCACATTTATACTTATTATTATGTTATCATATGTTTTTACATCATACTATGACATTTGTGCATAATTGGCATGTTTCGGACCCACCAAAATGTCGTTTAAACATAAGTCACTATTGTTGTGAATAGTATTGTCATGGTCATGACAAATTAGGCTAGCTGTGACACTTGGTCATGAAGGCTACTACTTCTATATTCATAGTCATGACAATTTCTACCTATGGTCAAATTTTGTCACGATTCCACTTTTAAACACTTGTCATTGGATACCAAAATAAATAAGTTATCAAAACTCAAATAAATCCCCAAAATGGGTCACAACGGAGCTCATAACCCATACATTATACATACTTTATGCCCACTTTTAACACATGCCATTTTTATACTCATAACCATATTTATACATATTCAAGCATTCTAATTAACCTTTCTAACATTTAATCATGACATTTCATGTCTCATAGTATATAATATCATATTACTTAACAATTAGCCATGCTCAACAACATTATTGTGCATAATTCAACATTTACATGCATTTATCACATTTAAAGGGTAAATAACAATACATATATGTACAAATCTCTATTAGAAGCTTGACAAAACTCAACTAAGAAGCTATCTACTCTCCTTATCGATCTCTTCCTTCTTGTCTTCCTATCACAAACAATACCACATAGCAAATACTAAGTCCATGGTAATATGACAAAAACATAAAACTAACCCATACTCCCCAAACTATTGTTATAATGCATGATTTCTACTCCATATCATAATACCTCACTTCCAATGACTTCAAAGATCACAAACATATACAAAATCCAACCACCCTTCATCTTCCTCTAAGGGTTTCTATGCCAACCAACACAATCTTTCCATATAATTCATAATCACAACAAAGAGATGATTTTCTTGGATTTTCTTAACTCTTGAAAGCAAAAGTAACCCTTGATCATGCAAGGAACTCGTGGGCTCTCTTGCATTAACTTTCTCTCTCCTCCAAAATCTCACCAAAGATGATGATTTCTTCAAATCTTTCAAATCTTGCTTTAATCTTGTTTTCTTTGTTGATTTAATGTTAAATCACTTAAAAGCCCTGAAGAATCACTCCCTTGGTGTTCTTAGATGTGTGTGAAAGGGGTTTGGGAATTGAGGATGGAAAAGATTATGAAAAATAGTGATAAGATTGTAGAAAAAGCTTTATATAGTCACCTTTTACAGTCATGAAGGTTCCCTTTCACAGCCATGCAGAGTTACCGTAGCAACTAACTTCAAACAGTCATGTTTATCCAAGAAATTCGACTGTATTTTATATGACAACCCCTTGTCACGGCCATGACATGACACCTTATTTTCTTATAATTATTGATTTATTACACCCTTTCTTGAAACCTATGCCAAAACCGACCAATATACCTCAATTATACCTTTATTATAACATTAAATCTAACTCATATGTACTTTTAATTACCAAATTACCTGCATAATGACTAAGCCCTAGTTAATGGATATTACAAAGCGCATCAAGTCTGCTCCTTGAGCCATAACCTTAGGGCAAACAAGGCTCATCATCGACATCAACTAAAAGATAGGAATTTGAGATATTACCTTGAGGAGGAAGATGTTATGTGTCTTTAAACAAAAAGAAAGAGTTCTGGCAAAAATCTCAAGTATTTAATTTAGCTTTCTAATACCACCAACTGATTCGCTCACCAGTAATTGATGATTGGCTGCTCTTCATGCTCACTAGTAGCTGATGCTTGCATCACTTCAGCAGAAGCATCAGCTGCACTGCAATATTCTCTACATTAAATATTCACCACTTACAAGTAAATCCTAAACAATCTATAGGCCGAATTTCCCACTAGGATTTAGGCTAAAAATCTTTCTTTTCATCAATCATTACCCAACAAAGTCAAAATTTGCAAGTTTCAGACTATAACATATTCATTTCAACCTACAGAGTAAGCAAGCATCAAGAAAATTCATCTTCATTTTTCAAGAAAACCTCACCATACCCATTCCATAAGCTGAATTAAACTTTTTCAGGCCAAAATTCATCACAGACAAGTTCAGAAAAATTTTTTACCAAAGAAAATCTAGTCTTATCACACAGTAGACTTAGGGCACAGTATAATATCAAGAAAGCAAGAGAATTAAGATTTACCTTTGAGTTTCTTTCTAATGTAAACTTAAGGAAAGAATTTTCTAACAAGAACGTTGATCACAGAGGCAAAGAGTTGAGGATTATTTATTGCAAGAAATCGCCGATGATATATATACATAAATTATTTTCAAGGCTACACCCAGCAATATTTCACAAAGTCCAACACATAATAGAGCCATATAAAGTACATTAATTTTCAAGAAATCAAAAAGCTGCACTGTGAATCTTACCCTCTTACAAATTAAAAAAAAAAACACTCCCAATATACTCCACAATACCTCAACAACCTCCAATAACCACAGTTTCAATCGTTTACACAAATTATTCAATCACGCATACATATTACATAGGCATATACATTTTATCCATTAAATAAAATTGTTTAATACATATAACATTCATCCATACCGTTCATAGCTTCATGCATACATATACACTGCTTGTTACAATATTGTCTTTTGCAAAACTATACATATACATGCCTCTAGTATAAAAGTCTAAAATACTATTAAATTATCTTGATCCTTGATCCTGTAGTTGTATGCTTGCTCCAACTTCTATGCTCCTCAATCTGTACGACCTAAATCTGCGCGCAGCAATAATTACGTGCCAAGCAGTCTATGCATAGTGGTAGATACAATTCTAATATTTTCCATCTAAAAATATGCATACTATGCATGCATATTTATCTCACACAAACAATTCATAATAATTTTTATTATTGTCGCTTATTAATTATCATTTCACATTTTATTATTATTATTATTATTATTATTATTATTATTATTATTATTATTCCATAACACATTTTTACGCATAGTTAATTATTATGATATCTATTTACTAAGACAACCCATTTACATACATTTCCTTAATTTTAATTATTAGTTCATTATTAATCTCTTTTTTGTCTATTTCTTGCATAATTAACGTTTACTCCCTTTATTTTTAATTCTTTACATAATTGCCATTTTACTTATATATTTGTCCTATATTTACAAGTTTACATTTAACTCCTTATTTTGCTCTTATTAGTATCCAGTAGAAATCCTCAAACTAGATATGCGGGACGTGGACCCTAGAGGTCCGAAAACGTAAAAAAAAAAGTGATCACTAAGAACCACCGAGCCGTGAACATGATAACATGTAAAGAAAAAAATATAGTTGTAAACTGCCATTGGTCAACATATGCGAGTCGTCATGACTTATATCGTAGTAAAATGTCTATGCCTAGCCAATTATATCATGTACTTCTAATTTAACTATTAGTATACTAAGGGCAAAACCAATTTTCCTTTACATTTTTCTTACTTATGCCCTTAAATAGCTTTATTTCTTATTCACAAACATGATTCTATTTCTTATTCCATATGGCATAGTTAAAACATACATACATCATATTTTATTTCTTATTCATACTTACATATTCAAAATCATCATACAACTTCTATCTTTCCATTTCTTATTTATTTCTCTCTAATCCTTATTAATAATTAGCTAATTTTCTTGCATATCATAATAATTTTTATATATATATAAATTAATTACATTTATTTCCTTTCTAGTTACACCATTATCTCATTTAAAATATGTATTTAGAATTTATGCAATCTTGTACATAATACCCATCTAAGCCATAATATAACCAAATAATTTCCAAAAATTTTCACTAAATTCCTACTAAC
The DNA here is from genome assembly GCA_949630135.1 of Balakata baccata. Lineage (NCBI taxonomy): Eukaryota > Viridiplantae > Streptophyta > Magnoliopsida > Malpighiales > Euphorbiaceae > Balakata > Balakata baccata. Next base: position 82,388 of record CATIWF010022255.1, on the reverse strand, counting down.
CTTATCTTAATTCTATTTTCATTTTTCTTACTAAAATTCATTAAAATCTCATGAACTCAACCTACTTTCCTCATGATATACCATTAAGCCCATTCACTCTATCTAGTTCAAATCTTATTTTCATCAATCATTCATTCCAAACATCATAATTTAAACTAAATTTCATGTTTTTATGCTAGATTTCCATAATTTCATAATTTTTCTTCATGCAAACATACATACATACACATGAAAAACCAACAAAATAAATGGAAAACAATAGAATTTGTATCCATAAACCTTAATTTCCTCTTCTTCTCGCTTATTTCTTTATTTCTTTTCCTTTTTCCTTATCTTTACTTGCTCCCTCTTTGTCATCTTCACCTAGCAAAATTTCATGCATAAGCTTTCCCTCAATTTTTCCTTTCAATAATAAAAAATTTGCATGAATTATAAATCTCCACCTTAAAATCTACCCAAAACTCAATTAAACTCACTTACTTGGATTGTTATTCTAAATTCTTCCTTTACAATTCTATCAACTTTTTCACCAAATTTGAGTTCTTGAGATTGCCAGAGATGGATTTGGGGCATTAGAATTATTTGGGGATGAAATTTGGTGGAATTTTGGAGAGAAATTTGAAGAAAATTGAAGTGGGAAATGGGAGAGAAGGTCACGGCTAGCGAAGTGGAGATGATGGTGGAATTCTCTTGAAAATTTTAGTTCAACCACTTGGTCCAACCTAAAATAGGCCCATTAGTTAACTTTTCTAACATTTTCAAACTCAATTATTTTTCTTCTATTTTTTTGCACCATTTCCCATAAAAATGTGTCCATAATTATTAAAAAATATTCCTTACAGTATACAAAAATTTTTGGGTAAAAAATGACGTTATTTCCTTGTCCGATAAATTTTACCAGTCTGAAAACTTATTTTTCTGAGTCACCCAAAAATAAATTTTTCCCTACCGAAAAATTCTTCATAATATGTAGAGTGAGTCTATGTATTTGGATAATTTTTTTTGAGGTCTTTAGCATTTTTTTCAGGCTCAGTCGAAGTTTAGTCAAACTAAGATACTATTCAAACTGAACTGTATCTTATTTTTATTTTTGACTTTTAAAGGCTTATTTGAACTCAAAAATTACTTCATCAGACTCCTCATGACTTGTACTTTCCGATAATCAAGTAAAATATTTTTCGCCCTCAAGTGGTACTATTCATCCAGCGCGACACTATTCATACACGAAAAGTACTATTCACGATTACCGAATTTTTAGGGCATTACATTTCTCCCCTACTAATAAAAATTTCATCCTCAAAATTTAATTTGTTTCAAACAGCTATGGATATTGTTGCCTCATCGCTTCCTTGGGCTCTCATGTAGCTTCTTCCATGTTGTGACGAGTCAAGAGGACTTTTGCTAGTGGAATTTGTTTATTTCTTAGCTATTTGATTTTCCTGGCAAGTATCCTTAATGGTTCCTCCTCATATGTTAAATCGGGCTGGATCTGTATTTCTTTTGATTGAATTATATGAGTGGGATCGAATCTATACCTCTATAGCATGGATATATGGAAAACATTATGGATTTTATCTAGTTCTAGAGGTAAAGCTAGCTTGTAGGCTACTGGTCCCACACATTCAAGAATCTCATAGGGACCAATAAACCTAGGGCTTAACTCATCTTTCTTACCGAACCTCAAAATTTTCTTCCATGGTGATACTTTGAGGAATACTTTATCTCCAACTTGGAACTCTATGTCTTTTCATTTCAAATCTGCATAAGATTTCTGTCGATCCATTACTATCTTTAATTTGTCCTTGATTATCCATACTTTTTCTTCTGTCTCGCGAATTAAATATGATCCCACTAACTTATTTTCACTCAATTTTGTCCAACACAGTGGAGTTCTACATTTTCTCCCATACAAAGCTTCATAAGGTGCCATTTAAATGTTGATTGACAACTATTATTGTAGCTGAATTCAACTAAAGGAAGGTATTTCTCCCGATTGCCTCTAGATTTCAACACGCAGTTTCTTAACATGTCTTCAAGCACTTGGATAACACATTCTGATTGTTCATCTGTTTGGATGGAAAGCCATATTGAAATGAAGCTTTATACCTAATGCTTCTTAAAGTTTCTTCCAAAATCGTGAAGTGAACCGAGGATCAACGTTAGATATAATAGAAGATGGAACTTCGTGTAACTTGACAATTTCATTTATATAGATCTCTGCTAGTTTTGCCAGTGGATAGTTCATTCTCACAGGTAGGAAGTGGGTTGATTTGGTTAGTCGATCAATTACTACCTAAATAGCATCATGATTTTTCCTTATAGGCGATAAACCTATAATAAAGCCCACAGTAATACAATCCCATTTTCATTCTGATATTGAAATAGGCTGGAGTAACCAAGAAGGAACCTGGTGTTCTGCCTTTACTTATTCATAGGTTAAGCATTTAGTAACAAAGTTTATTATATCCCGCTTCATACCTGGCCACCAATAGTATGCTTTCAAATCTTGATACATCTTGTTGCCGCCAGGATGCATCATATAACTGCTGTTATATGCTTCTGTCATGATACTCTTCTTCAATTCTGCTTCATCAGGCACACATAACCTCTTTTTGTAATAAAGGTAGCCATCAACACTTATAGAGAATTCACCTTCTTTTTTCACCATGCAACTGATACATAATTGAAGTGAGTCATTCATCTTGCTTTTGGGTGGCTTTAACTTGATGTAGAAAGTTTGGTTTGATTGCATTTCAGCTATCAATGCTCAATCATGTGCCATTGCTAATCTAACATTCATAGTTCTCAAGGCTACCATATATTTTCTACTAAAAGCATTGGCTACTACATTCGCCTTTCCTGGGTGATAATCTATGAGACAATCATAATCTTTTATAAGTTCAAGCCAACATCTTTGTCTTAAATTAAACTCTTTTTGCATGGATAAATACTTTAAGCTTTTTATGGTCCGTGTAGATATAACATTTTTCACCATATAAGTAATGTCTCCATATTTTCAATGCAAATACAATGGTTGCAAGTTCTAAATCATACCTAGGATAATTTCTTTCATGCGTCTTGAGTTGCTGGGAAGCATAAGCAACTACCTTGCCTTCCTATATAAGTACACAGCCTAACCCATTTCTAGAGGCATCATTGTAAATCATAAATTCCTTACCCGATTTAGGTTGTGTTAACACAAGGGCTTCAATCAACATGCTTTTAAGCTTTTCGAAGCTTTCTTGACATTTATCTGTCCACTCAAACTTAACATTCTTCTATAATAGCCTAGTGAGTGGTGTTGCAATGGTAGAAAACCACTTTACAAACCTTCTGTAGTAACCTGCTAACCCAAGAAAACTTTTGACTTTAGTGACATTTTTTGGTGTTTTCCACTACATGATAGCTTCTATTTTTTTTTGGATCTACCTTAATGGCTTCTGTTGAACAATATAGCCTAGGAAGGAGATTTCATTTAGCCAAAATTCACATTTACTAAACTTGGCATACATGTGTTTATCTATTAAAATTTGCAAGACTATCCGTAAATACCTATCATGTTCTTCTAGAGTTTTCGAATACACCAAAATATCATCAATAAAGACTACTATGAGTTGATCTAAATATGGATGAAAGATTCGGTTCATTAAATCCATAAAAGCCGCTAGAGCATTTGTAAGGCCAAAAGGCATAACTAGGAATTCATAATGTCCGTACCTTATGCGAAAAGCAGTTTTAGGAACATCTGATTCTTTCACCTTAAGTTGATGATAGCCCAATCTCAAATCTATTTTAGAAAAGATACCTGCACCCCCTTAGCTGATCAAACAAGTCTTCAATTCTCGGTAATGGATATTTGTTTTTTATGGTCACTTTATTTAATTATTTGTAATCAATATATAGCCTGAGTGATCCATCTTTCTTCTTAACAAATAATATTGGTGCTCCCCAAGGTGATACACTAGGTATGATGAAGCCTTTATTAAGTAATTCTTATAGCTGTACTTTGAGTTCCTAAAGTTTAGTGGGTGCCATTCTATAGGGTGCCATAGAGATAGGAGTTGTACCAGGAACTACCTTAATGGTAAATTCAATTTCCCTATCAGGTGGTAAGCCTGGTAGTTCATCAGAGAACACGTCAAGGAACTCATATACTGTAGGAGCATCAAAAATTTTCAGCCCTTCTTTCTTAACTTCAAGTGCGTAAGCCAAATAAGCTATGCATCCCTTCCTTATTAATCATTTTACAGCCATGACTAAAATCACATCAGATAAGAAGTCTGACCTTTCCCCTACTACTGAAATTTCTTGATCATCTAGAGTTCTTAAAGTAACCGGTTTACATTTGCAGTCTACCGTAGCTTGATGTGTAGACAACCAATCCATACCCAAGATAACATCAAACTTATGAAATAGGAGTTCAATCAGGTTTGCAAGGAAAGTAGAATTTTCTACTTGAATAGGGCAATCTCTATATACTTTGTTCACAATTACACTATGTCCCTATAGATTACTTACTAAGATGTCTTGGTCCAATGTTGAAATATTTAAACCTTTTTCCCATGCAATTTCAATATTTATATATGAATGGGTGGAGCTTGGGTTGACTAATGCATGAACACAATTAGTGAAGAGAGAAAATTTACCTATAATAACATCAAGAGCATCATGTTCTTCTCTAGCTCTTACAGCATATGTATGTACAGTTGTTCGACCCTGGGCTCCCTATGGAGGCTGAATTGATGGTCTGGATGTTATCATGCATGGAACTACTCCCCCACTTCTACCTTTTTGAATAGTAACTCCTGTATCCTGTGCTGATGGAATTGTTATAGTAGGTTGCGCTCGGGGACAATCTCTTTGCAAATGGTCCATAGATCTACATTTAAAGCAAACTCCTATTAATCGTTTACATTCTCCCTGATGTCTTTTACCACAATGATCACAAATTGGATAACTCCCCCTATCAGTACTCTTGGGGTGTGCTTGCCACTAATGTTACTGGAGCACTTACTTGTATTGTAGATCTTTGACTTTTAGTTAGAGTTGATGATGCTCGTGATTGAGATAGAGGAGTCTTGATTTCTTACTCTAACTGGCTGAAAAATTGGATTGCCTTAATTTTCTTTTCTACTGAAATTTGGATTGTATGTCTACCTCATCCTACTGTATAGCCTCCACCTTTGAAGCTGCCTGGATTAATGACCTCATATCAGTATATTCATGAGTAGCTATTACTGCTCTGATCTTATTGTGCAGACCCTGTTCAAATAACTGACACATCTTCACCTCAGTTAGGTGATATTCTTCCATATACACACTGAGCCTTTCAAACTCACGTTCCTATTCTACCACTGTCTTGTTTCCCTATCTCAACCTCCAAAAGGTATTTTACATCATATTTCTATATTCTTGACCAATATATTTATCTTCAAATTGCTTAAGAAAATACTCCCAGGTTAATTCTATAGTTGGAGTATGTTTACACACCGTTTTCCACCATGTATATGCTAGACTCTGGAATAAGGCCACCGCCCCTTCTAACATTTCTTTTAGAGGGCTATGAGTGATTTCAAATAGCTCTTTTTGTCTTATAAAGCTATTCTTCTACTTGCATTACTGTTAACTGATCACGCCCATAAAAGTCTTAAGCCCCTAACCTCTTCAGGTACTCTAGTATTGACTTTTTCTATAGTGAAGTGGGCGACTGAAATTGTACTTGTGTTTGTAGGCGCTGTTCTACTTGAATCATCTATTGTATATAATCCATCATCATTCGCAAAAAGTCTGGCTGCGGCTATGGGGCCGGTATTGTTATTGGAGGTGGCGTAGCTTGATCATGTTCTGAGACATCCCTTTGGCCCACACTAAAGGAAGCTTCTCCTTCACTTTCTTCCTCACATCTACTCGGTTCAGACGCCATATTTCAACTATAAAAACAAAGTAGCAACCATACATTAATCCAATAATATCTTATTTTACAATTGTAAAAAATGGCATGTATATGTATTAATCCATTCACATCAAACACTTTCCAATCTTAGGAACGCCTAAATCTCGCTCTGATACCATAAAATATGTAAGACCCTAAGCTCGTGATATGTTACGTATAATGGATATTTTAAATCGACTCATAATCATATTAAATGTTATTTCTTATTCTTAATGACGTTAAACAAATTGGTGTAAATTTATATATATATATATATATATATTTCTTGCCGATATGCCTATAATTGTCTTATTTCACTATTCATTTATTAAAATTTTCGGCAGCATAATGACTGCACTGTATATCTTACTCTCCTACAAATTCGAAAAAATAAACACTCCTAATATACTCTACAATACATCAACAACCTCCAATAACTACAGTTTCAATTGTTTACACAAATCATTCAATCACACATACATATTACACAAGCATATACATATCATCCATAATATAAACTATTTAATACATCTAACATTCATCCATACCATCCATAGCATCATGCATACATATACAGACAATATTGTCCATTGCAAAACTATACATATACATGCCTCTAATATAAAAGTCCAAAATACTACTAAATTATCCTGATCATTGATCCTGCAATCGTATACTTGCTTCAACTTCTATACTGCTCAATCTGTATGACTTAAATCTGTGCGTAGCAATAATTACGCGCTAAGCAGTATAGTGGATACAATTCTAATATTTTCCATCTAAAAATATACATATTATGCATGCACATTTATCTCACACAATCAATTCATAATAATTTTTATTATTTTCACTTATTAATTATCATTTAACATCTATCTATTATTATTATTATTATTATTATTATTATACAATTTCATAACACATTTCTACGCATAGTTAATTATTATGATATCTATTTACTAACATAAACCCTTTACATACATTTCCTTAATTTTAATTATTAGTTTATTATTTTTTTTTCTATTTCTTGCATAATTGACATTTACTCCCTTTTATTTTTAATTTTTTACATAATTGCAATTTTACTCCTATATTCGTCATATCTTTACAAGTTCACACTTAATTCTTTATTTTGCCCTCATTAGTATTCAGTAGAAACCTCAAACCAGATATGCGGAATGTGGACCCTAGAGGTTTGAAAACATTAAAAAAAAGTGATCACTAAGAACCACTAAACCGTGAACTTGATAACATGGAAATATAGTTATAGACCGCCATTGGCCTATACATGAGAGTCGCCATGACTCGTACTGTAGTAAGCTATCTCTATGCCTAGCCAATTATATCTTATACTTCTGATTTAACTATTAGTATACTAAGGGCAGAACAATTTTCCTTTACCTTTTTCTTACTTACGCTTTTAAATAACTTTATTTCTTATCACAAACATAATTCTATTTCTTATTCCATATGATGTAGTTAAGCATATATACATACATCATATTTTATTTTTTATTCATACTTACATATTCAAAATCATCATATAACTTCTATCTTTCCATTTTTTATTTATTTCTCTATAATCCTTATTAATAATTAGCTAATTTTCATGCATATCATAATAATTTTTTTTATATAAATTAATTCCATTTATTTCCTTTCTAGTTATATCATTATCTCATTTAAAACATGTATTTAAAATTTATGCAATATTGTACATAATACCCATCTAAGCCATAATATAACCAAATAATTTTTAAAAATTTTCACTAAATTCCCACTAACCTTATCTTAATTATATTTTCATTTTTCCTACTAAAATTCATTAAAATCTTATGAACTCAACGTATTTTCCTTATGATACACTATTAGGTTCATTCACCCTATCTAGTTCAAATCTTGTTTTCATCAAATCATTCATTCCAAATATCATAATTTAAACTAAATTTTATGTTTCTATACTAGATTTTCATTATTTCATAATTTTTCTTAATGCACACATACATACACATAAAAAACCATCAAAATAAATGGAAAATAATATAATTTATATCCACAAACCTTATTTCCCTTTTCTTCTTGCTTATTTCTTTTTCTTTTTCCTTATCTTTGCTTACTTTTTCTTTATCACCTTCACCTAGCAAAATTTCATTCATAAGTTTTCCCTCAATTTTTCCTTTCAGTAATAAAAAATTTGCATGAATTATAAATCTCCACCTTAAAATTTACCCAAAACTCAATTAAATTCACTAAACTCACTTATTTGGATTTTTATTCTAAATTCTATCAATTTCTTCACCAAAATTGAGTTCTTGAGATTGCAAAATATGGATTTAGGGCTTTAAAATTATTTGGGGATGAAATTTGGTGGAATTTTGGAGAAAAATTTTAAAAAAATTGAAGTGGGAAATGGGAGAGAAGGTCACAGCTAGAAAGTACAGATGATGGTGAAATTCTCTTGAAAATTCTGGTAACTGGTCCTTTTATGCCCATTCAAAATGGGTCAAATCAGGTCCAACCACTTGGTACAACATAAAATAGGCATATTATTTAACTTTTATAACATTTTCAAACTCAATTATTTTTCTTCTATTTTTCTTGCACCATTTCCCATAAAAATGTGTCCATAATTATTAAAAAATATTCCTTCGGATACACATAAATTTTCTTGTAAAAAATAATATTGTTTCCCGGACAGGTAAATTTTACTGGTCTAAAAATTTATTTTTGAAAAACTTATTTCTATGAGTTATCCAAAAATAAATTTTTTTCCACCGAAAAATCCCTCATAATATTTAGAGTGAATCTGTGTTCAAAATTTTTTTTTGAGGTCTCTAACATTTTTTTTAGGCTTGATTGAAATTCAGTCAAACTATATTACTATTTAAAGCTAACCGTATCTTATTTTTGACTTTTAAAGACTTATTTGAACTCAATTTCACCTCAAATTACATCCTTAGACTCCTTATGAATTGTACTTTCCGATGATCAAGTAAAATATTTTTTACCCTTAGGTGGTACTATTCATCCAAGACAAACACTATTTATATCCAGAAAAGTACTATTAACAATTACCAAATTTTTAGGGTATTACACAATCACCAACCAACCAATCAACAACTCAACCAACATTCATCATCAAACACTCAACAACTCAAATTCAATCAAATCTTTAGCAATTTTCACTAAGCATTAGTTTTATTTAGCAATTAATTTCAGCCATTTTAGCTTTCATTTAGCTTCATTATAGCATGTCAACTTTATTTTCATAAAATCATTTACTTCCAGCATTCATCTCTGTTCAATATTTATTTTAAGTCTTAGTTAATCACTAGTTTATTTTATTCATTGTCAAAATTTTCCATTCACTTTTTATTAGCAATCTAATTTAAGAGCACTTTCAAGAAAATTTAAGAACCTATAGTCATAAAATTAGAAGTTAAGACATAATTTTTATTTTAATTTGGAAAACACTTAAATTTTTCTCATGCGCTGGCACTCATCTTCATTTTTGGAGTGAATTATACTAACGGTACTCTAATTATATAATTTATAACAACTCAGTACATAAACTATTATTTGTAATAGAAAATCCCTTAAACTTTAATTTTGTAACATAAAAGTATCTACTGTCAAAATTTGTTAAACATTATTTAACGGAATGCTGATGTAAATTTTCCACGTTAATAAAAAAGTTTCACATGTAAATATCACATCTACAAAAATGGGTTGCAAAAAACATTTTCACCTTTTTCATCACTTTCCCATACTTTCCCTCACTCTCTCAAACCAAATATAATTAAATATTCTGTTAAATAGTGAAAATTTTTTATAAGATCCATCTTGGTCACAAATGTGGAAAATCCACGTTAACATTTAAATGACAGATATTTTTATATTATAAAATTAAAATTTAAAAAATTTTCTATTATAAATAATATTTTAGATATTAAGTTGTTACAAATTAGATAATTAGAATATTATCGGTATAATTCCTATTCATTTTTCATCTAACACATGAAAAATTTAAATAAGTGATTTTTACGTAAAATTTTAAAAGGTATTTGTATAATTATGGAAAATATTTTTTAATAAACTTGTAAAATATATTGAGGGCTATAAAGTTATAATTATTTGTCATTTTTTTAAAGATAATTTACGAAAAATTCCCGTAAGGAAAACCATTGCGTTTAAAAATCTCCTCTTCATCTTCTAACTCTTCTATTCTGTCGCTATTCCTCTTTTTCTTTTAATTTCCTTCTTTTGTTCCCGTTTCTCATAATCCGTCAACGAAACGGGATTTCATTTTCACACCGTCCTCTATTTCGCTATTCAGATTTTCTTTCTTATTTTGGTTGGATCATCTGCTTAGAAAGCAAGTTTTCATTTTTTACATTAAATTATAGAATTTCCCTTCCCCCCTCCTCAATTTTCGAGTTTGTGAGATCGAAATGGGAAGAAGTAGATCCTCATCTTCTTCGAGCAAATGGAGGTACTGTAATCCATCTTATTACCTAAAGAGACCAAAACGTTTGGCTTTGCTTTTTATCGCCTTTGTTTGTGTCACTTTATTCGTGTGGGATCGCCAGACGCTCGTCAGAGAACACGAGGTACAGTTTTTTTCCCCCTTTTTGTGACTACATACTTTATTTGGTTGCTTTTTCATGTTTGGTTGATGGGAAATTGGTGGAAAATTGAAGAAAAACGTATGATTTGGTTATATATTGAATTTCAATGTTGGTTTCATTTATTTATTATTTTAAATCTAATGAATGATGATGGGTTTTCTTTTATTAATTGTTGTAAATCCAATACATATCTGTGAGATAAAAATGTTCTTGTTTTCAATTATATGATTTGATTGTTTTATGTACGGAAATCAACCTAAGTTATTATGTATCGCTTACCATCTTTAGATGTAACAAAGCGTTGAGCTGGTAGATCCAACAATGTAGCAATGGACATAACATCAGTTAAAGATAACAAATCGAATTGATGCTGGAACTAAATTTAAGAGCTTTTTATTTTAGAAAACATTGAAGGACTCCAAATATTTATAATAAAATGTATGATTTTGAGAAAAAAAAAACAAAGAAGAAGAGATTCTAGCTTCTATCATCATAGGGACTTAAGAGTCCTACCCTTGGAATGGAAAGGACACAAATAGTAGCTCTATATGTATATTAATTTCATGCTCATCAGGTCGCTTTTTTTTGGCAAGATATTGATTTTTCTCTGCTCATTTGTACAATATTTCGACTTGTCATCTATAAAATTTATCCGAGTGGATATGATGGATTAGGTTTTGAATTTGGAATATTGAGGAGAACATTTGTATCTGAAACTGATCTGGGATTCATAATTTAGAAGTATGTTTTTACTCTTCATATTTCCACGCGTCATTGTTGATTCTGCTTTTACCCATTTGGGTAAAATTTTTTAAAGTATCATTGGATTTTTACTTTTTATGTTCAATGGCATTTTGACTGAAATATGTTGCTCTTCTGCTTGAGATGAAACTCTTGTAAATCATGTGAAATAGCTTCAAATTAAGGGTAAATAAAAGAATTATCTTGTCCGCTACTATATGTGCTCTTTCCTTTTAAAATCTGACGCATTTACCCATATAATGTGATAAATATTAAAAAAATTCGAGTATCAAAGCTTGTTTTATGAGCATAATTGTCTTAAATAAGTGCATTCATTATCTTTATTGATTTATCTTCTGATACGGTACACAAAATATGTACTGAATATAGATACTATTGTCCATAAAATTGAATTTTATTTTAGGCGTTTTGTCTGAATATTTTATTCTTGAGATGCCTGTGAATAAGAAAAATTATTACTAATTTGCAGGAGGAAATTTCCAAGCTGAATGAAGAAGTCAACCAATTAAAAGCAACAGTAAGAGATCCCTGATAGAGGATGTAGCTTCAAATTTCATTGTTCTGCTTTTTTTTTTTCAGATATTTTTACCATTACATTTATTTGATAATTGGCTACATGGACCATCATAATTTCCAGACTTATTAGTGTTCTAATTATAACTAGGTGGACTGTCCTTATAATTGCATATTGAGAAAGTCAAGAGACCTGCATCTTTTATTTGTTGATGATTGCCAATTTTTTTGGTAATTCTGAGAATATATGCTTCTTGCTCTTGAGCCAGTGTTGATTTAGAACGTAAATCTAATAAGAAGCCACTTGTGGGATGGTCATTTGTTTCTTATGGTTTACTTGGATCCAACTTCGGGTGCTAAATACAAATCCTGAAGGGCATAGATTCATACTTTTGAGGAATGGAAGAAGCATTGGTTTAAGGGGTCGGCTTAATTTCATTAAGATGATATTTCCATATCTTTTTTAGTTTATGTTTATCTTCTTTATCAAGTATTTAATGGCTCAGTTTCACTCATAATTATTGAACTTATTACTCAACGTGTGTGCATGGACATATCATTTTCATTTGTATGAGCAACTTCACTCAATTATCATTTTATTTCAATTAAAACACTTTTGCTAGCTTTTTGGTAAACTTTTAGCTAAATTTTTGCCATTTAAATTCTTTTTCATATTGTTTTACAACTGAAAATATGTGATGTCTTTTCACTTGTCCATTATATGGCTAAATCTCTAGGAAAGTTTGGGAACATTTATCTCGTGGAAGCAATAAAAAAGATTTTAATAATTCTGCTAATGCAAATATTAGCAGCATGTTTTAGCAAACAAAGTTTGATAGCTGCTAAATCTATATGAAAGTTTTAGCAGATGGAGCATGGTATCGGCTTGTTATCAAAAGGTTTGCCTCGGTGGGCTTTATTAACCAAGCCCTGAGCTAGCTCATTTAATAGCGAGAAGTTCAATTGCTATCCTGGTTAGGATTTCATAGTTAATATAGAGTCTTGATTAGATGCTGTCTTGTTTAGTTAAAAGTTGCAGGATTTTATATTTTAGTGTCCAGGGGCATCATCATGATTTCCAGTTTTACTTGAATGCATTGACTGCATTCTTCATTTTTCTATGAAAATTGTTTTGATCTTTATTTTGATTATTATTTTTGCTCTTTGTCGAACTATAATATAATTTATCTTTTTAATTTTCTAAGGGATTCTAGATTTTTGTAGGACTAGAATTACTTTTGAGTGTTTAGGATTTTTTCCATGGGATCAATCTCCAATCACCACTGACATATCTAGTACTGCACTTCTGTGATTTTGTGCGAGAATGCAGACCGACTGTGTTTTCCATGGAGCCTTAGGTGTCATGCCAACAGAATTTTAAGTGTGAAGCTTAGTATCTTTCCTGTTCTTCTACTTAGTATTCAAAATTCAATATAATATTACTTTGTCTTCATTTTTTCTGCTAGAGCACAATCACATTTTATCAATTTCATAAACTTTAACCAAATTACTGTTCATGGGTAGTATTCATAATGCACCTGCACTGCAACAGTCCCTTTTATTCTTCATTTTAATCATACTCTCTTATGATCCTCAGTTGTCCATGGGAATTTCGTTTCCAGCTTTCAAATCAACCAAAATGATGCTAAATACTTCAGTTTGAGATATCCAGAAGATGATCTAGTCTAACTTACTGACTTTCCTACATTAGTTGCAACTTTGAGTGTTTGTTCAGTGTATTATTTACTTACATGGAAGTAAAAAATTCAGTTTTGAGGATCACATCTGTGAATTCATCATATTGCTCCTTTTCCCCCACTCACTTTCAGCTGGAAGAGTTAAAGATTCTTCACGGAGATACAACCAAATTGATCAATGATAAATTTAGCAGTTCCCAAAAGGCTGTTCCTGACAATCCTATTGACGTTCAGCGAAGAGAGAAAGTAAAAGAAGCTATGATTCATGCATGGAGTTCGTATGAGAAGTATGCTTGGGGCCATGATGAACTTCAGGTGTGATTAATATTTTCTAGTCCTTTTTTTAAGACTATATCTACTTATTTAAATGATTTCAGAAGATCTGTGCAGTATGGATTCATATGCCAACTTGTGCGTTCTTAATTTTTGAAAAAGTAGGTGCAATAGTTTAAGCATTAACTACTAGTAGATACATTTTAGCTGAGGACTGAAAGGGGATGAAACATGTTCTTGATTCTTTGTTTGATACATGTGAATTTCTTATAATGGGAATGATAACCTTTTCCTCTTTGGTAAAAGAGGTGACAGGAATAACATTTTATTTCCGGTTTGTTATTATCCATCCTTATGACAACAATTCTCATTGTTGAATTAGCTCTCAAGGATGAGTTTACACCACAATTATTTCTAATATGTCATTTTCTTTTGACTTTTTTATCTCCTTTTCATAGACCTTTCCTTCTTATTTATTACTTGTGTAATTGCACCTGACCTGGGTTACTTTGTCAAGGGAGGATTTGTGCAAGTATTTTTGGATGTAAATTGTTCTTTTTCTGTTTCGTTTTTTTGTCTTTTATATTATCTTAGAGAGAGATTTCTGCTTCTCTGTTATTAGGTTTGGAAGACCATGGTCCATCCATTGCTGCTTAATGTTAGTTGCCTTAATAAACAAATAGTTTTTTGGTCTTTCTCCCATTAATTTGTTGGTTGGTGGTGCATGTTCCTTTAACTTTCTATGGTTCAAAACATAATTCTTTAAAGGTAAAATTTGTTCAGTGACAATTTCACCCAATATTAAAATTTGTGAAATCATAGTTGGGCCTTGCCTTCTAAAACTATATTTCTGCCCCAATCTTTAAGAATTAAATATGTTGTTCCTATTAACTTAAAAATTCACGAAATATTTCTATGAGAAAGTTTCAACACAAAAGAGCATAATGACTAGAATAGCTAAATGTTTGTTGTATAAATTCAATGTTGGTTCCAAAAAATCACACCTATATTTGTGTGGCTGCAAAAGATGAGAAAACCTCTTTTTTTTATTATTGTTTTGGGAAAAAGTATGGTATACTCATAGGGGATTTAATTATATGGAGTTAATGATAATCGGATTAAAAAAACTGACATGAAGTAGAGCATTCAATATATGTATTAGGAGCTATTCTTGAAAGAATTATCTGGGAGTCATTTAGTCAAAAGCATTCATCTTAGGTCTTCAGATGTTTAAGTTTTATGGTTTTTTAGAGTAGATTTTGAAGGTGTTTGGAGGTGTATTCATCCATTGGATTAGTAGCTCGATAGCCACATAAGCAATTTTTGGGGCCAAATAGGAGTGGAATGGGGTTTAGGATTTGACTACACAAATCTATGTGATTGGCAACAAAAAGAAAGGGAATGTTGCTAGGCTGGGCGTTTTTGAGAAGTGAACTTGGGAGGCAATTTGACCGGTGGGAAAACCGTTCACCCGGCTGGTTCAACCGTGAACCAGTCGACCCGGCAATTATGAATGGTTTTTTTGGATCAAAATTAATAATGGAGAATGCTTAAAAAATTAATACTGCTAGGATTTGAACACGGCTCTTGAAGGAATATTTTGTAAATTTTTATCGCTATACTACATTATTGCATATGTTTTATTGTGTACAATGTTTTTTTTTATATATTATTCATATTAATAAAATAATATATTTCTTAAAAATATATTATATAAATTTTTATTTAATTATTTATATATTTTATTAGTAATATATAATTTTAAAAAATTTAGCATAAGTTATTTTTATTAATGTAAGAACTTATTTTAATATAAAAGTTAATTATTTATATAAATAATAGTATTTCTTGCTATTAATCATATTAATAATATATATCTTAAAATATTTATTTTAATTATTCACAAAATTATTCACATTATTTAAAAATTATGTATATTCGATAAAGTTAAATCTTAATATTTGTATTTTCAATATTAAAATGCAACATTATAAAATTCTGCATAAATTATTTTTTAAAATTATTTTGATTCCTATGAAAAATATTATTTACATTGACAAAAATGATTCATTAATCACTTTCTATTAGTCTTGTGCACTAGGAATAATTTTCAACAACTTATCTTCTGTTTTTTTTTTATGTATGAAACAAATTATATCTTATTATATATAAAACATATTATATTTTATAAAAATCTCACATAGACCGGTTTGACTTCAGTTCAATCCTGGTTCAACCTTAAATCTGTGATCCGTGACCTTTTCTGGTTCGTTGGCCGGATTGGTTTTTACAACCTTTGTTGAATTCAAACATAAATGTAAGGGTAATTATATTATCATTCCATGGATTTTATAGTCAAACCAAACGTTAGAATTCTTAGAACCCATGGATTTCACAGTCCATGAATTTAAAATCCATAAAATCCCTCAAGCCAAACGGGGCCTTTGGCTTTTCTATGTTCTTAGTATTAAAGTATTGTTCAATCTAGGGACATTTTATTCCACTTGGATAGCTGTGGGTTCTTAGGATCAGTACTCCATGTAAGTTAAGGTCTTCTTGTGAACCTCTTTGAACCTTTTCTTGGGCAATTGCAAGACTGAATTGATGTTGAATCTCCTACTGAGGGCTTGACAAGAAGATTGGCAAGCTGGATGGCTGTAATTGTCAAAAGGTGGCTGTTATGATGGACACTAAATTTATTGTGTCGAAAATGACTTCACTTTTGAATTCTATTGCTATGTTGAATAAGAAAAAACTTGCACTTATTAATAGTTTTGATTGATATTTATTGTTTGATCTATTATTTTCTTATGCTACTCTAATATTGTGTCGTTGGTTTCATCTTATCATTTGATGTTTTTTATTTTAAATTAGTTGTATAACCATCATATTAATTTTTTTCTTTTTTTGGCCTATCAGCCACAGACGAAGAATGGTGTTGATAGCTTTGGTGGCCTCGGTGCAACTCTAGTTGATGCCCTGGACACATTATTTATTATGGGTCTAGATGAGCAATTCCAAAGAGCTAGAGAGTGAGTTTAAGCTTTATTATTGGTGCATAAATAAACCCTTACTTCCTTTCATTTTATTTATTTTTTTTAACTCAAGTCTTCTTTTCCTTTCCAGTTAATCTTTTTAACCAAACTGATTTTGTTTTCTTCCAATTGTACTTCTGCTCCTGTCAATGTAGTTTAGTTGTAGATTCATTATTTTATATTCTCACTGCCACAATGTTAATTTCTCCATTTTTTCCTATTAATTGATGTGTTATAATGTGTTGCTAATGCCTTTGTATGGGTAATGACTGTAGTTTGGACTTTCTTCTTGATAAAGTTGTCACTGTTTGTAGGTGGATTGCAACCTCATTGGACTTTAACAAGGATTATGATGCTAGTGTATTTGAAACAACCATAAGGTTGCGTTATCAGGTTTAATATGTAGTTCGTTTTATTATCAAGTAATTATTAGAGTTTAATGGGTGACTAATTATCGAGCTGATATGTATCTTCTTTTTTAATTTGAATCCAGGGTTGTAGGCGGACTACTTAGTGCCTATGATCTATCGAGTGACAAGATTTTTCTTGAGAAGGCCAAAGACATTGCAGATAGATTGCTGCCTGCATGGAACACGCCTACTGGGATTCCTTATAACATTATCAACTTGGCACATGGAAATGCACATAATCCAGGATGGACTGGTGTAAGTAGTGGACTTTCCTATTTGTGCCTTTATTGCAGTTTTTACATAATCTACTAAGAAGCAGTATTTGCTTTTGCTTTTGGTTTTACCTTTTTCTTCCATCTTTCTTATAATGCCAAAGCGGTCAATGTTATTGTAGCGTCACTTATCTGTCACAAATATTTTCCGATACTTGTGTTAAATCCCCAATAATATAAATTGTACTGTAGGGTGACTGTAATATCACTAACAATTGAAATTACTAGGATAATTTTTAATTTGGATTGATGAATTTGACAAAATGGCATTATTATATTCTTGAATGTGCTACCTATTTTTCTATATTACCATTTTTTATGTTGAATTAATTAAGGCAAAAAAAAAAAAAAAACTTTTTGCCATGTTATGATTGAGGATAAATTTTTTCTTTAATACAATCTTTGTGAAATATCGCAAACAATTGAAATTACTAGGATAATTTTTATTTTGGATTTATGAATTTGACAAAAGTGCATTATTATATTCATGAACGTGCTATCTATTTTTCTATAATACCATTTTTTATGTTGAATTAATTAATGCAAAAAAAACTACTTTTTATCATATTATGATTGAGGATAAATTTTTTCTTTAATATAATCTTTGATCGAAAGTGAAAAAAATCCTTTTACTTCATCTTATTAATAATTAATTATTTCAAAGAATATTTTCATTTATATAGTCATATGGTTGAACATAATTATTTATACAGTTCATCTCACCTTCCAAACTTTTGTGGATTTGAGATTTCCCTCCATTAGTTAGAAAATCACATTCTGCTTAGAGAGGCTGAAATTCCTAATCCTAAGAATGTGGGGTACTGGGAATGAAATATTTTTGTGCAAACCCAGCACAAAATCCTGTATTTGTTCTTCCATCCATATTGAACTTCTCATGATTTGAACAAGTTCATGCCTATATCTGTGCCTCATGTGCATATATCTCTTGAAAGCATCTGGTTGCAATTACATTATTAGGATAAAATCTCTCACAAGGGAGCTGAAGGGAATTAAATCTTGTTAGTTAAATAATTTGCTATTTCTTGGGTTTCTAATATATTTCATTACAACTTTTTTTTTTTTTTTAATATGAATAACTTACCATATGGGTACTGACACAATATCTATTTGATACATCCAAAATGTATCTGAAGTTTTATAATCAAATTATTAGCATTTCTGACATTCCCAATTCTTATTAGGTAAATATGTGTCAGATTTATCTTCCAGATGTTATTGTTACCTGTCTAGAAGCTTTATTGTCTGACATAAGTTTACTTTGTTATGGATATTAAAAATTTGTTAGCAATTGGTGCATTTATGGAATATGCAGCTGCTTATGTCTTTTTCTTGGTTCTAGGGTGATAGTATTCTTGCAGATTCTGGCACAGAGCAGCTTGAATTTATTGCTCTTTCTCAAAGAACAGGAGACCCGAAGTATCAGCTGAAGGTATCTTCCTTTTGTATATTTGTGCTTCATTTGTTTGTCACCGTTGTTAAGTTGCGTATAGACGTGTGGCATTCCTCAAAGTTACCACTTTTGTTCATAAGGAAACATTGGAGCAAGTAGCTTCTTTGATTGGAAATACATTTTTTCCTTGAATAGTTTACTTTGAATTAATCTGTTGGTTATGAGAGCGGAATTTTTTTAGGCAGAGAAGGTTATACTGGAGCTGAATAAAACCTTTCCTGACGATGGTTTGCTTCCAATATATATTAATCCTGATAGAGGAACTGGATCATACTCGACTATAACTTTTGGTGCCATGGGTGACAGGTATTAGCAATGTGTTACTGTGGCTCCAGTGTTTAATATTTATAGTGGTACTTTTTCCTGATTAGATGAACTGCATATACTAATCAAATAAGTTGTGGTTAATTTGAAACGCTAACTGCAGCTTTTATGAATACTTGCTTAAAGTCTGGATTCAAGGGAACAAAACTTCTTCTGTGAGACTTTATAGGTGAGGAACTTCATCAGAGTATATAACTTTTTTGTTTTCCTTGTACAAATATTCTGTTAGAATTTGCACATATTAGGCTTGCTGAGTCATCCTTTTGGATGCAACAGGCAAAATATTCCATGTTATTCTTCCATTTGGAAATATTTGCCTTAATGACTATGAGGGTGAGACCTTTATTTTATTTTAAGATTTTCTTGGCGAAAGACAAATTATATTCAAATTTCTTATTCTGGATCGAGTTGATAACTACTTCTATCAGTTTTACTGTCCTTAAAATTTGAATCTTTTACAAGGTTTCTCTGAACTTAATGAATTGTTAAAATTAAAGATGTCATTAGTTCTCTGTATTAGATTTTTCGTTCTTTATGACACTTGGACGTTAACTCATGATTTTTGTGCTGTAGAGTTCTTGAAAAAATATTGGAAAGTTTACTATTTACCCCCTATAGTTTAACATAATACACAAGTAGTATAATTTTCAAATATCAGGGGGTACTAGTGTATTATGTCAACCCACAGAGGGCAAATCGTATAATTTTCAAACCTTAGGGTGTACTAGTGTATTATGTCAAACTACAGGGGTAAATAGTAATTTTCCTAAAAATATTTATTCTTTCTACAGCAGCTTACAGCTGTTCCTTTGTTTTGTGCTAAACTACCATATTAGATGATAATTTTAGAATTTATTTACAATTTGAGTGAGGAGAAGAAACTGAATCTTGTTAAAAAACTCAAGATGCATATTTGTGGGGCCAAAATTACCGTCAGCTTTATGGAGAAGAGAGATCTATTCTCTGTCCCATGGAATGAAATTGAGCTTATTAAATATTAAGGAATGCTGTTATAAACTGAAAGAACTTTTCAGAAAGACAAACAGCACTCATGAGAGAGAGACAGAGAGGATAACATTTGCAATGTTCAAAAGTTATTTTAAGAACAAATTCCTTGATTTTATTTTGATGCTCAAATTTCTTCCTCCTCACTTCTCTTTTTTCTTTCCTTCTCCTTTTTTCCTTCCTAAAACCGCTTATATAGTCTTCATGTATGTGCTCTATGGTTTTCTGGAAGTACTAATGTCCAGCTTCCATGTGCAATCTTGGATCAGAGAGATGTGGGAGAAATCAATGAAAGGCCTAGTTAGGTTGGTTAGGAAAACAACACCATCATCTTTCACATACATTTGTGAAAAAAGTGGAGAAATTCTGTCAGACAAGGTAATTTTTGGGTTTTATTGCTGTAGCTAGTAATATTTGTGGTTAAGGGTGCCATTTAGCCCTTTTCTTTTTTTTTTTTAAAAAATAGTTCTTTGCCAAAAGGAAAATAAACCATGAAATTTTCTAGATTGTGATTTCTCTTGATATGTGCAGATGGATGAATTGGCATGCTTTGCTTCAGGAATGCTGGCTTTAGGATCATCTGGTTATGGGCCAGCTGAATCTCAGAAATTTCTTTCACTAGCAGAAGAGGTATTCTTAATGTCTCAAAAGCCAAGTCTTGAAACTATATTTTTTCTTTGGCAGTGAATTGTCTTTATTTCATGTATTCATTTTGACAAAAATGTGTCTATGCACATGAAATTTCATTTAGTTATGATGGGCATATATTCTCATGCCTTTGTGCCCATTTTCCCCTTGTAAGCTTAAGGTCAGCTGCTCAGCTTTTATATTGATCTTAGTAAATTGTGGAAAACTATGCTTTATTATTTTTTTTCCTTCTTTTTGTGCAAATGTCTCACATTTTCTTTATACATCTCCAGCCCTATTTGGAATTTTATCATGTTCAGTTGATTTTCATCAAAATTGTGATGTTCAAATTGCATCCGAGCATGTTGTCTGATGAAATATCTTTGTTCTTGAAGTATAGGAACTTCAAATAATTTCTTCATGTAACCTATAAAGATAATAGTAGATGATAATTGTTCATCCATGCTTGTGACAGTATATTTACCTATCTATATATGCACATTTAGGCTCCATTAGCAATTCGAGCCTCACACCCTAGTGCGAAACATAACTTCATGGCGTGCTATTTGAAATACAAATTTTGACCAATTACATGAGTAAGTGAAAAAACATAACTCAGAGTAACTTGGTAATCATTTCAGCTTAAATAGTTGAGCTCTGTTCTTTCATAAAGTTTTGGGTTCACGTCTTGCCTAGCTATATGTGTTTTGCAGCAGTCATTTGGTAATGCAATTATTATGCCAAAAAACTATCAAAAGCTTTGAAAGTTAGTAGCGATAACAATTAGTGATAACGTCAGGTGATTAAAACTAGATGCTTACCTTTAAGCCTGAGAGATTTTTCTGTCTTTATTTGGTAGAGGTGGTAGAAGAAAAGATGAAGAGAAAGGGAAGAAGAAAGAGAGAGAAGTGGCTGCGTTATATATATATAAAAGTTTAAATCAATTCAAGAGCCTTGCATAAGGCGTAAAACAAATGAATTGCCAATTCAGCAAAAATGGCTTAATTGTTGCAAAATTAAAGAGTTGAAGTGTTCAGTTGGCTTCTTTTTCGGTTGAGATGGGTAAATGATTTTTTTTTATGACAAGTTCAGGGGCTTTAGATGTATTAAGCCTTTCCAAATATCACAGTACCCAAAACGGGTAAGAATGCAAAATATATACTGGTCCAAACGTTAAAAATTTCGTGTTGCACCATGGGCTTTTCGGATAGGGTAAAAAAATGGATACCCAAATTTCAAGCCACATCAACAATACATGCGATGGCTGACACATTATGGATGCCTTCTTTATCCAAGGCTCCTATAATGTATGCCTTATGATGCAACTAGTTGAATGTTCTTGGCCTTGGGGCTTAGAAGTGTGTTAGTGTTTTTGGTGCACCTTGGAAACATCTTTCTGCTTTAAATATTTTTTAGGCTATAATACTTAGAGTTATCTTAATATTTGGAATTTGATGCATCTCATTCAACTTATGCAGCTTGCTTGGACTTGTTACAATTTTTACCAGTTAACACCAACAAAATTGGCTGGAGAAAACTACTTTTTCCACTCTGGTCAGGTTAGTGATCCTTATCATCATCACTAGTATTTTCATTCATATAATAAAAGTCAAGGAGCTTTGTATCCTTTATGTTTCTCCTGAACGTGAATATACTAATTATCTGCTGCAAAAAGAAGAAATCTAGGACTTTTAAGGGTTTATCTCTTGATAGATTTGTCATTTTTTGCAAGCATAGTAACTGTTATCCTTTTTCTTTTCTTTTTAAATATTATGATGTAACATGGCAGACAACGCCTTTTTATTCCTGGTGGTCTAAATTCAGAATCAAAAGAAATAATCTCTGGAACTTTTTTTTAGAGTAAACATAGGGCATATCATATAAACGGGCATGACAAACCAAATGGTATTTAACAGCCACAAGACCGTAAGCTTTAAAGAAGAAGGCAGGTTCTGTTGGCTTTGAAAAAAAAAATAGAAAGATAAGAGGACAAGAAGAAAGAAAGAGAGGTCTAGTGGAACAAAACTCCAGCTCCAGGTAGTTATGAATGTGATATGCACCAATATATCTCTCTCATGCCCATGGCAGGGGGAGGTCAGGTGTAGGGGTGGTGAGCTGTTAGGGAGTACTTTTTGGGTTGTTATGAGATGTATTTGTGTTAGTTGTTGATGGGTACAGGTTAAGGGTATATCAGTGAATTGACTTAATAGTTGTTTTTGGGGTTAGTGTAGGTATATATTAAGCAGGCTGTTGAGAAGTTTATCATCTTGAGCATTTTGTAATTGGTCCATAGTGACTGGAGAGTTTAGGCCTCTCGAAAACTTGTGATTATCAGTTTTTCTATTCAATTTCTTTTCCAGATTTCTATTCTCCTTTGGTCCTTTTGCTTTGTGCTTGTTGCTTCTCATCAGAATGCTGGCTACCATCTCTTCCCTCCTATCTCTCTTCCTCTTACTCCTTCCCCTTTGCCCAGAATAAAGTTAAAGCCATTTTAGTCAATATAAGGCAGACCACATTGAATTATGTTGCCTGTAGTGGATCTGTATTAATTATGAATTCAAGATCACCATCTGAGCTGGATGAATCTAATGGTCCTTACTAGAAACATCATAAAGAACTCACTCCCCCACAATGGGAATTTTCGTAGAGTAAAAATCCAATGCAAATTGGTTGATATGTGTTAAAACTCTGGTCTAGATTCTTGAAAACTTTTGATGGGGGGAGGTTGTGGAGGTGAAATAGACAACGAAGTCTTTGAATTTGTAACCTTTCTTATTATTAATTTTTTTATAGTTTGTTGGTTAGATGGAGAAAATTGTGTTTATTTAATTTGTTGTAGACAATTTCCTTTTGTCCTGTGAGATTTTGCTTTAGGGGCCTTCTGACCGTCTTTAAGAATTATGCTGCTAGATTGTTGTCAATTCATTTTTTTTTTCTTGCATATGTTTGGGTTGGATAGTGTAGTAGATGATTATCTTGTCCTATGTGTTGTAAGCTGCTTGCTTATTCTTAATAAAATTTCTTTTTTATGAAGAATATTTTCCCCTTGTCAAGATTGTTTTAATTTCTGAATATTGATTGTGCTTTCGCTCATTCATTTTCAGGATATGAGTGTGGGTACATCTTGGAATATACTTAGGCCAGAAACAGTGGAATCGCTCTTTTACCTGTGGCGTTTAACAGGCAACAAGACATATCAGGAATGGGGTTGGAATATCTTTCAAGCATTTGAAAAGAATTCGCGCATTGAGACTGGATATGTTGGATTGAAGGATGTAAGCACTCTTATCCATTATATCATTATGTCTTTGGTTATAGTTTCTCTGATCAGGATAACATTGATTTCAGGAGACATTAGTATTTCTTAGTTTGGGGATTTTTCATTTGATTCTTGTTCTGTTTTCCTTTTTTTTTTTTCACTGTTGCAAGAATTTTTTTTTTTTTCCTGCTGCTTGGACTTAGAGCATACCTTAATAGTGTGGACATACATCATGTAACCGAGGCAGATGGTAAAATTGATAACTGTTCGTAATGGTTAGGCTTACAGAAAATTGGCATGTTTATATACTTCGGCTGACAACAAAATGTGTTGAATCGGAACATAATTGTTTGGTATGGATGCAAGAAAAGGGTATTTTGGGTTTTTGTTAGCTAGACTGTTCCACAAGAATCAATAGAGGCATGACCGTTAAGTTTTAAAGTTGTTTGTTAGGGTAAGATATTTATTTATATTGCTTATTTTTTGAAGCAGTATTAGAATCATGAATTATGTAACTTACAAACCAGAGAGCAGAGTTATCTTAGTACTTTTGAACAAGTCTGGAGTTTTTAAAAGTGATGCCTTATTGTATTAACTCCATGTGTTGTTTGATGTTGCACGACCAGAAAACAAAAAGGAAAGAGATAGAAGAAAACAGAGTAGGAAAGTGATTTGCGAAATTACGAGGAAGAGGTAGTGTGCAACAAATGCAATTGATAGAATTGCCAGATATACCAAATTTGGAGAAGACAAGGAAAGGGACCAAAATTTAGATAATCTTTGGTAGCCTTTCAGGTGCAAACCCACTATTCATATGATTAGTTATACGATTCTGTTCAATTCCCCATCCAGGCATTCAAATCTTTGGGGAAATGTAAATGCCACTAAATTGTCATTGAATTGATTGTACATTGAGCGAATGAATAGTGGTTAATGCGTTTTTCTTGCAGTAATTAGTTGTAATCATTATTATTCAATACTTGGGTGAATAATTCCTGTTCAACCAGTGTCAGATGCCTTTCATGTCTCCTTGAGAAATTGGCTTTTACTTGTCTTCTTTGTATAGTTTTGTGGACCGAGTATTAAGGTGGCTATTTTTTTTTCTTAGCATGTCTTAAATAGTATACTTGCATTTTATTTTTGACTACATTGATCTATGATGCTCCTCATCGTTGTATTTTATTTTAAACAATGTTCTAGACATCTTCTCTGTGCAAACATGTCATGCGTTTGTCAAGTTACCAGAACAACTAACTGCTGAAGTATGTATCATGATAGAGAAGTCTTTCCTGGCCTGAGTGCTCTGCCAGTAGTACTTCATTGAGTGAATGATAGGCAGAAAGAAATCAATACAAATCAATTGATTCATTCCTTATCAGTCCTTTAGGATGCAGTACTACCAGTAGTACTTCATCGAGTGAATGATAAGCAGAAAGAAAAATGAATACAAATCAATTGATTCATTCCTTATCAGTCCCTTAGGATGCATTCGGTTCAAACTCCTTGGTTGCCTTCTATTAATTTATTGGTCCCAGTTTAGGCATTTTATATTTTGTTCTCTCCTTATTTTCATAGACTGAACTCATTTTCTCTTAATATGCATCTCCTAGAGACTAATTGCAGTATATTCTCCATTTTTTTTTTTTCTAATTCATTATCATCGTTTGGTTGCTAATTAATTTAATTCTTAACTGATGTTACTCTCAGGTCAACACTGGTGTCAAAGACAATATGATGCAAAGCTTTTTCCTGGCGGAGACGCTCAAATATCTCTACCTTCTATTTTCACCATCTTCAGTAATCTCATTGGATGAATGGGTTTTCAACACAGAAGCTCATCCTCTCCGAATTGTGACTCGGGGAGACGGAGAAACTTCAGGACAATCAGGAAATAAACAAACTAGTAGAACTCATGGCAGGAAAGAAGGTCAGTTCGCTGCTGATCATTAGGATCCATTCATCTTAATCTTACCCATACTACGATTTTGAGGTTTTTACCAGAACTGAGAATAGTTTGATAGCCTCATGGAATGCTATTCCCATTAGTAAATAATGCGGTCCAACAAAATTTTTCGTTCCTTAGAAAATTAGGAATTGTTGTATTCTATGGTGAGAAACAAATAGCTGACACCAATTGGATATGTAACATAGAAATATGGTAGCAGTTCTTCCCTGCTCCTCTTTGTAAGCATTACATATTTTTCTTGAGTTGTAGTTACTGTTATATTTCTATATTCATACTTTCTTGAAATCTTATTATTATTATTATTATTAAGAAAAGTTTCTTTATTAGTATATTTGGTATAATAAAGAGTATCTTAGAGCATTTCTAAATATAGAATAAATTTTTTTTTATAAGTCCATTAAATTTTTTATATTTTTACTTTTTATTTGGTTTTATCTCATATAAATTAATATTATTAGAAGAAAAAAATAAATGAATTTTATTGTAAAAAAAATAAAAGTATTTCTAGAGAAATATAACAATAAAAATATATAAAATGTATTAAAATTAGCCCAGAGGCATAAAGGACTGAATTTCTCCCAAAATGTCTTTAGTTTAAGACCTTTCACAAACCCCCAAAAAAAAAAAAAGTATTAATGACAATTAGAATAAAAAAATTCAAGTTTGACTCTAAATATTAGAGAATCAAATTTACTCAAAATAAAATTGAGAATATATTTGATTGAGATGAAGCTTTATAGTTTACCCAAGGATGTCAAAACACAAAGGAAAAACAAATATGACGTTATGTATTGAGGAACTTGATCCCTTATATGTCTTTAAAGAGTAGCAAACGTCCGAGCAAATCATTATAAGTCTGTAAGCATCATTACTGCTCCATCTAATATATCCATTTCAAAAGAAACATAGTTGCAACTCATTAGAGACGAAGAGATCTATGAGGGCAAATTTAAAATAAAAATAACAAAGGTATAAATTTATCTCTAAAATATACCCAAAAGAACAAGTCAGCCTCTAAAGTATGACTCAATACAATTATATTCCTAAATTATGAAATCTGTCCAATTGAACTCCTCAAGTTTATAGCTGTTACCCATTGTTAACCCTTACCGTTGAGTGAACTCAATTGCCACATGAACTAATCATATTATGACACGTGTCATGAAGATTTATATGTTTATCTATCAATACGACGTTGTTTGAAGTAAATTTTTTTTTTTAAAAAAAGCAATCCAAACAGTGCCGTTTTGGACATTAAAAATAAAAAATTATAATAAATCAATTATAAAATACCCAATTTATTACAGAAATCTTAAATTCTCCTTTAGAAAAAAAATGAAAAAATAAATTTCACCAATCAATTTAGTTGCTAAACCAACAATCCAAGAATTAAGTTATAATTACGAAAATTTGTAAAGAACAACACCAGAGCAACCATCTTGGCTTACATAGTATAAACATAGATAATTAAAAAAAATAAAAGAAAATAAAAAGGAGTACTTGAAACAAGTAAATTCCGTGAATACGCAAAAACAAGAAAGAATGGGAGAAGCATAAATTTACAAAGAATAATCAGATATTCATGCTAACAAATTTGAAGTTAAATTTAATTGAAAATGAAAAATTAGAAAGAATTGAAAGGCAATATAATCCAAAGAACTTTAATAGAGTGAGCTCAGTGGTTGTGGTTGAGAAGGATTCGAGAAAAATGATAGATGGTTTAGCTCATGTTTGAACAAATAAATTTTGAGGGGTTCAATTGGATCGATTTCATAGTTTATAAGTATAATTAGACCGATTGCATACTTTATAGGTTGATTTATTCTTTCGGATATACTTTAGAGATAAATTTGTACCTTTGGCTTATAAAAAAATATTTACTTCAAAATGACGTCGTATTGATGGATGAACAGATAAATCTTTATGACACATGTTGGCAGTCGAGTTCACTCAATGGCAGAGATTAAGGGTGGGTAACAACTGCAAACTTGAGGGGTTCAATTGGACTAATTTCATAGTTTAGGGGTATAATTGTACTGAATCATTTTTTAGAGGCTGACTCATTCTTTTGGATATATTTTAGGGGCAAATTTGTTCCTTTGGCTAAAGAAAAAACACACTATTGCTTCAAAGATACATATGACTCAAGAGGGAACTGTTATCAGTGGTATGTATGCTCTAATGCATTCACTTCTTTTTATATATTAAATAATGTATCATAATAAACACGTATATATTTCACATTCATAATAAATAAAAATATTTAATTTGTTGATTAAATTATGAATGTAGTAGTTACATTATACTATAAAATATACAACTCATTGATTATCCACAGAGAATTTATGATCAAGTTGTTGATAATAATGAGATAAACATATCTGATAAAAGATAATATTAAAAATGTTCATAACTGGAAAAGGACACTGAATTGGACATTCATTGAGTTTCTAGGTTATCAAATGGTTTATTTTGAAGAGTGATATAGTGATATCTAGATAAACCAGTAGGTTTTTAAAGAGTTACGGGTACCAAATAATGACGTATGATAATAACTGCACAAGTAGTGCTCGACTTTAACAATTATTATCTTGATAATAATATATGAGTCTTTTATGACTCAGTTTTTTGATTTGAGGTGTCAAGATTGTCCTTTCATAAGTGGCTGTGGATGTGCTTTTGCCTTGTATTGGGCTATTAACACTTAGTAATCCGGCTCATAGTCACCACAGTTAGTCATGTAATGAGATATGAGAGTACCAATAGTAGGACTCGTTATCCTACAGTACCAGGGCAAGATCCTAATAGAGTTGATATTTTGGTTCTGATAAAATAAATTCCTAGCCAGGAGAAATATAACTTATTCGATATAAGATCGATATTATTAGTTAGACTAATAATGATAAGTCTTATTTTAATCAGAACACAAATTATCACTCATTAGTATATTAACCAATAGAGTTTGACGTGTTGTGACTCTAATCAATAGCGGAATTACAATGAGAGGACTTAATATTATAATCTAGAGGTCAAACTAATATTCGATATTTTATCGGTAATTAAAAAGAGAATTCCAAAATGATACTTAATGTGTCCCGATATACGAGAAATTCATAAATGTGTCTCATATAATATTAAGGAGTTAATATTATATTTTCATTCCAATAGAATTATTGACCTTATAAGTCACACCCAAATTAAATTATTTAGTTAGTCAATATTTATAATGTGGGAATTAATTTAATTGAGAATTAAATTTGAAATAATCACTTATATTATTTGAGTTAAATTAATATTAATTAATTTTAACTATTTCTCCTATATAATTTTAATTAAGGAATTAATTAAAATTATCATAATTTAATTAAGTTGTTAATTAAATTAACTATAATAGTAAATTAAAGTAATTACTATGGTTAGTGTGGCATTGCTTCTTCTACCATCATTCTTCATTTATTTTGGTACACTACATTAAGCCATTTATGTAATGCCCATTAATTGGGGCATAAATGTTATAAGAGCTTAAGAGACATGTGAGAGTATATGAAAGGTATATTATGGGTATATTAAGGCTTATTTAAGGTTTATGTAAGATCTTTGGGTAAAAGTTTATGTAGATTTGGAGTTTAGAGGCAAAAAGGCATAAATTAAGTGAGCTATGAGACAATCACCAGCATGACTTCAAGAGTCATGGCTATGACTATCGAGGTGAAGTGTTCTTGTGACTTTCGAATGTCATAGGCATGACTGAGAGAGTCACAGCTGTGAAAGGTCTGCTATAAATATATTCATCTTCGTTCTCTTTCATTTTCACTCAGTTTTTAAAGCCACAAATCCTAGCCATCGGTCTCCTCACACTTCAGAGGTAAATTCCACCATTTTCCCTCAAATTTTAGCCTTCAAAACACAAAATTTACCGTGTAGAGTGAGATTCATCAAGGATTTGGAGAGATAAGTATGAAGAGAAGAGTTTGAGAGGGAGGAAGCTTGGGGTTTGAAGAGAACTCGGGATCCTTTGCTAATCAGTAATGATTTTGGCTTTCAAGGTAAGAAATAATGATTTATCATCTCTTTTGTGTGATTTTTAGTTAGATACTAAGAGTTACTCGAATTTGGATGGAGACCCATTTGTAAGTGGGTGGATTGAAGTGTGATTTTGAGTTTCCTTAAGGGAAAACTTTTATTAATGCTAGATTAAGTGGTGGACCACATTTTTATTGGGGTTTGAGTGATCAAAGATCTAGCTTGAAGAGTTAGGGTTTGAGTTTTATGATTTCAAGCTTTATGTAGTTTATGTATTGATGTGTGGTTATGTATATGTAATTAGGGAGTGTCTTGGATGGTGGAGTAGCCATTAAAGAGGTTGGACAAGCTCTAAATCTTGGAGTTTTGCTTGGCTTCCTAGAGGTATGTACATATACGTGTCTTAGTTCAATTTAAGTACTTTTTTATGTGTTGTTTTGGTAAATTGAATGCCTGAATGAGGTCATTGGTATGTTAAGTCATATTTATGAATGTAAAATGGAATGTTAATGAGGGTAAATGACATAAAATGAATGTTTAAATAAATGGTAATGAACCCTAAGTGGGTTGCTAAGAATAATAAATGGCATGTAATTGGCTTTAATGAGAATATTGACATATATAAACGTTGTTAATGATAATAATAAATGAAAAAGGGCAATAATGATTCAAAGAATAGTTATTATATTTGATAATACGCAGATGAGTTAAATGTGCATAAGAATGAGAAAATAGTTTATAAACACAAGGAAAATGGTAATGGGATGTCAATGCAACATAGGTGGGTTTTAAGTGATTACACGAATGCTAACTAGTATGCTAAGGGCATAAGTGTTGAGACCTAAAAATAGGGGCTTGGTACGTTTAAGGCATAAATGGTAGATAAAAGGAAAAAAGATGAAAGTGAGATTTAATGAAATATGGAATGCATTGTTAATGCATAAAGGGAACATGGCAAGTATTGCATAAGTGAATGTCGTTTAAGTGTGTTCTATGGTTGTGATATGCATGTTGCATGTTCTTTACTTTGAATTGTGATGAGAATATTGCTAGAAATTACTACAATTTGCTGGCCTTAGAGATTTGTGTATATTATGCATGTTTTGGGTTGTTAAAAATTGGATAAAGGCTAAGTTTCCAGAGTCATGCTCGTGACTCAGTAGGTCAAGAGGTATAGAAGGGTTTCCAACTGGGTTCACAACCAGGTAGGCCGTGACTCTGGTCGTTATTGTTTGTACATGGTGTTTTTAAATGTTTATTTGATGGAGAAAAGTTGTGTTTTTTTTTATATATTTTATGTATGATATGATTGGTTGGGCTCCTAGGCCCAGAAAAGAGTAAAAGTAAATATGGTACCATGGTAGGAAGACTAAGGTGGCTTGAGGCCCGATATATGGGAGCACTTAGTCTTACTAGATGAGAGGCTTGAGGTCCGGTATTTAGGCGCTCTCAACTAAGAGGAACAAGGTGGCTTGAGGCCCGGTGTTTGGGGTCCCTTGATTCCTATTTGTTTGTGCAAGACTAAGGTGGCTTGAGGCCTGATATTTTAGCACTCTTAATCCTACTAGTTGAGGTGGCTTAAGACCCAGTATTTAGAAACTCTCAACTATGGAAGCTCGGTTGGGCTTGAAATGTTTAACTTTATGTGAAATGTCATGATGCGGCATGAGATATGCTAGGCAAGATCGGATAAATCTTGGGCTTGTGTTGAATATTGTGTTGTGATGTGTATGATAAATTGTTTTGCCACGTTGTGTGGGTGATTGTATATATGTATATATTATAAATAGTTGATTACAAGATAATCAAAGACATGGAAACAGGAAGGAGGGAATCATGGGATCATATGAGGTAATTTTTGTTCAAGGTCGAGGTAATGATACTGGTAAGATTATATATATAAGATTTAGTTTAAATGCTCCCATGTTTTGCTAAGTGTGTATGTGGTTTTCCCTCATACATTGGTTTGAGGAACAAGCTGGAGTTCACGAAAAGATGAAGCCTGAGGAATCAAAGGTTAAGATGGCACTAAGAGGATTGATGTACATGCATGTTTTGAAAAAATTTTGTATTATTTTTTTTTGAGCTGGGTGTAGGTCAAGGGTTCCATGGTTTGTAAAGTAAAGTTTTTTTTCCCGTAAACTGTATTTGATTTTTCATTTTCAAGTTATCATGGTCATGATATAGGGAAAATTTTAAATTGAATATATTTTAAATCACATGCATCGTAGTATCCTTTGGTGTGATTAGAGGGAATTCTAGTTATATCGAAGAGTATTACAATTTATTTTGTGCCACCTTGCATTATAAAATTAATGTGTCATTAATGCAATTTGCCAATTGCTAAGCTATTGTTTGAATAACATTTAATACATATTCTTTCTTATCCTAAAGCAAACTTAAAAGAGAAGATAAGATGAGGTAAAAAATGTGAGAGAAAAATAGAAAGGAAGGAAGAAAGAGAAAGAAAGAAAAAAAAAATTTCTCTTGTTTTTGAGAAAAAAAAGAGGAATAGAACATAAAAATAAGGAAAATTTTGGTAATTATACATATGGAACTAGCAAATGAGTTTTATCAAATACAACTAAAATTTTTTATCTTTTTGCTTAGTTTGTATATTTAATAAACTCGGTTCTAAAATATTTGTTCTAATATTTTATTTTTCCATTTTGTTTTAAAAATTATGAGATGATCTTGATAAATGAATATTATCTATAAATATTACAAAATATGATTTGTAATTGTTATAGACAAATACTCAAAGTTAACATATAAAGTGTATTTACATGTCATACAAAATATGATTGCATATTTCGGTTAAAATAAAATTTTTTGAAATTTCTACTTTTTACCGATATCTAAAGCTTTCCTTAATCCAAAATCGCTTCCAACAGGAACTAATCAAAATCTTTACTCACTAAATAGTGATGCTGAAGCATCATATAATTCAGAAAAAAAAACTAATGGTCGAAATGATGAAATTGGCACTATTATTGTTTGTCTAAGCACTAACGAATTTGAATTTACAACTTCTATAGCTTGCCAATAGAAAATTTTGGCAGTGATTACTAATAGAAAAGTTAATTTAGAATTTCTTTCAAGTTATTTATTTTTTTCAAGTTTCAACTATCCAATAATTTGGATTCAGAGTTAATTTCACTTATGATCAATAAAATTTATTCTTATTGTGGTAAAATTATAATTATTTTTTTGTCCCAAAAAATTATTGAACTGTATTTTCATTTCACTAAAATTACTTACAGGCAGTTTCCGTTAACTGTCATATCATATTTCTGGTGAAATATTAACTGTTACGTCAAATTTCTAAATATATGACAGCTGTTATATCAGCTTTCTGTTTATTCATATTTGAAAATTGACTGGAAGTAACTTTAGTGCAATAAAAACAAAGTTCGTGATTTTTTTAGGATAAAAATAAGTTTTGTAATTTTAGTGCGATAAAAATAAAGTTCAGTGAGCATATATAAAATTAAGAGAAATATCATCGATTACCGAATCTTAAAGTTTTTTTTTTCAATTTTACGGACTTTTTTCTTTTTTTTCATTGCCACTATTTTTATTTTCATTTTTACCAATTTTTAACTATTTTCTTTTCAAAATGGAAATCATTATGTATTTAGCACAAGTTTGTGTTCAATTGAGAAAAAAAAATGACATTTTACCATTTTTTAAACATGAATTAAAAATTTCATTATCAAAGAAAATGACATTTTACCATTTTTATCAAATATGTAAACTTATATTTAATTAACTTAATTACCAAAGAAAGTTTTGGGTAAATCTTATTTACCAACGAAAATTTATAAATTTATATTTAATTAACTTAATAAATGTTATTTACTTTGGTAAACATTGGCTAGATCTTTGTTAAACTTTTGGTAAATATTTGGTAAATGTTTAGTAAACTTTTGGTAACTTCAACTTTTATTAATTTTCTAGTGAATTTTAGGTAAATTTCGGGTAAACTTTTGATAAATTTTGAGTAATTTTAACTTTTATTAATTTTTTGATAATTTTTAATTAAACCTTAGGTAAATATCATATAAACATTTGATAAATTTTGGGTAAACCTTTTATAAATATTGAGTTTTACTATTTTTATAATATTTTTAGCGCTTTTAGCATTTTTGTGAAAAATTTAAGTGTCTTTTCTTTTTTTTTTTTTGAAAAAAAACTTAAGGGAAGTATTTTCTTAAGTATTTAGGCCTTTTGTTTTCTTTTTTGTAAAAATTCCTAGAAAATTACAAAATAAGCGACTGTTTTTTTTTTTTTTTGTTTTCAATTATAACATAATTAATTTCTTTTGAACTGTTGTCGGAAGCTTTGTCCACTCTTTCTCTTTCTCCCTCTTTCTCTCTTGCCCTTAACTAATTCGAACCGAAGCTTCATTGATGGATTGCATGCTCCTATCGAATACAATTTTCCAACTAAATCCTAGCACAGACGAACAAATTTTATCTCACGGCCTCGAAATTACTCCTCAATTGTTCCCGAAAATTTAGAACTCTCCATTTGCGGTAAAGTGATGCTCATTTCATCAACCAACTTGCAAGTGAAGGTTCTTGCATCACTATTTGAAATTTTAAATATTTACTGGTCATATAATCGTGGGTTTCTAGTCAATTGTGTTGGGGAGGCTTAAATTTCCTTGCATGTTAAATTTTGTTCATTGATAAATACCTTTGGATATTCATATCGAAACATACCTTATCATGTTTATTACTGGTCGTATCTTGTGCTTTATTGGAAGATTTTGATTGTTGTTATTGCTGCTGTACATCTTTTGATTTTTTTGTTGTGAAAATCTACAATTGAATCAAGATATTTCTAAGATATTCTCGAGATATATTCAAGAAATTTCCAAATAATACCCAAGGAACTCATTAGGTGTGCTCAAGGTATTCTAAAGTTATACCCCAATGGTTCTAATGATCTATACAAATCAAGTCTAAGATTCAACAAGAAATAACACAAGCCAAACATCACCTTAAACGGTATATTAATTATTCAGTTCTTCTTTTGATTCTTCTTTTGTTCTTTTTAGTGACAATTGAATCAAGATATTCTAAAGGAATACCAAAAGTATCCTAGAGATATACCAACTGCGCACAATTTAGTATACTTTGGTGTGACTTTTAGAAATTTGGTACTCTTGTAATATTTTTAAGCATGATTGGATAAAATTGAAAAAAAACTTTAAGAGTAATTTTGTACTGCACTTGGTGTAATCTACACCGAATGCTTTAGAACTATTGTATCATCAACTTTTAATTTCATCCATTAATTACCAATAGTTGAGATTAAAAGTTGATAATCTAATGGTTTTAAAGCTATAGGTATAAATTACATTAGGTGCACTACAGAAGTCTTCAAACTTTAATTGTGAGTATGTGTAATTATTTGCGTATTTTTTGGCATTTTTGTAAACCTATCTAACATTAACTGCTTGGATTCGTGTGTGGTGGGTCCATTAAGAGGTAAAGTACTCTCATTCTATATTTAAGAGAATTTTACAAAACGCAAATTTTATTCTTTTTTTTCAAAATGACACACTTTTTTTTTTCATTTTTATCAAACTTCTCTCACTTATACATTTTTTTTTCTTCTTTCCTTGTTCTTCCTCTCTAAAGTCTCATCTATGCTAAACTTTCAACAGAGAAATCAGAAATCACCATCATTTTCAACAATTTTTGCCTCTCATAGATGAAACTAATGGCCATGAGCATGACCTCTGAATCTCGTTGTAGCCAATTTGTTTTCCTCTTTAATCTCATATATCAAATCCTACTCCGGTAAAGATCCTCTTCTCTCCGAGCTCCAGTACTTCTCTATATATTTATGTCACTTCTTTGTTTCTTCTTCTTCTTCTATTTTTTTTTTCTGTTGAAGGGAATTAAGAAAATGAAGGAAACTTTACTACAAATGTATTGAAAGAAAATCTGCCTCACTTTTTGTAGAAATGCCCAGAAACATTTGAGTTCGATCATCGATATAGAAATGATGTGCGGTATCTTCGTTCTTAAGGTTAATGTCTATATATAGTTCTTCTTTTAGGCCTAGAGATGTGACATTTTGATTTTATCATTTTTCCTTTTGTATTCGAAATATGTTTAGGGTTTTACTGTGATGATGATAAGTTCTAGAGCTCTACGAATGGATGTTATTCATTGCTCATGAAATTATCGGGGAATTTCACTGATGGTTCAACTATGTAAATTATAATAATTCAATACTTTAAAAATTATTTGTAATATAAAATTATCTTATTTTTTATTTTATAACTAAAATAATTTTTGAAAAACTGAATTGTTATAATTTGAATAGTTGGATACTGTTGGAATTCACTTGAAATTATCTTCACTATACTTTGATTTTTGAGCAAGATGTTTAGGTTTGAAGCTCTGTATGAGTTGATCATCTTTGTTAATGAAGTTTTGTGATTTGTTTAGGTTTAATTTTTTCTTCTTCTTTTTATTTATTGGTTTTTTTAAAATATGGACAATTCAACTAAGACATTCTCAAGGTATATATAAAATATTTTTAATGTATATCCAAGGAATTTTCAAGGTATTTTCAAGTTATTTATAAGGTATTCCCAAGAAATTTCTAAAATATTTCCAAATAATTTCTAAAATATTCTCAATGTATTCCCAAGGTATACCCGATATATTCTCAAGATATTTCCAAAAAAATTATAAGGAATTCCAAGATATTCCTAAGGATTCCAAACTAAGATATGATCAAAAGTATACCAGAAATATACCGAATATGCATTTTTTTTGTATACTTTGGAATGACTTTTTGAGTTTAAATATTTTTATAATATATTTAGGCGCTTTTCGTTAGATATGAAACAAAAACCTTTAAATGAATGTATATTTGTAATATTTTAGGAACTTTTTGGCATTTTTGAAAAATTTACAAATTTTAAAGGTTTGTATGGAGGTGGCCAACGGTTCCATAGTTCAAAAAAATTTGAAACGGACCAATACCGGCCAGGGATGGTTCCAGAAACTGGTCGGTTCAGTCTTGGTTCGGCCAGTTCAAATTATTTATTTTTTTAATGCAAAATTAAATTTAAATTTAATAATTGAAAATAATTTATGAGTTAAAAAATACAATTAAGGTTAAAATAGTGTATTATTTATATAAATTATAAATATTTAGAGCTAATTGTACAAATTAAGAAAAAAATTTAAGTTAGAATAATAAGAGAATAAGTAATAAATATTTAACTTAAATTTGTGAAATATTTAAAAGTAATAAATTAAAAAAATCTTAAGTGGAATATTTAGTTTTAATTTTAAATATTATTATATATGGTTATGTTTAGATTGATGACCAGAGAAATATTTTATACTCGTGGAAACAGACTCTACTCCTATTGCCACTATTTCTGCTCCAATATCTCTTTCTCCTTCTTCTTCTTCTTTCAAAACTACCTTTGGCAGTAAAATAGATTTCCTTTATGAACTATATGACATCCCTGATGAAAAGAAAACCCCCATCACTGAGATTTCTTTTCTCAGTTCTTATGATGCCTATAATCGATCAAAGACTACCTGGAAAACACACTTAAAATCTCTTATCCAGAAGCCCAACAAATCAGTCAAGGAGTATGTTCAATCATTCTCTTTTGATCACTGCACGATTAAAGCCACAGGAGAAGAACAATTCATCTCCTTAGAAATTCCTCCTGAATTTTTACATATGTGGAAAAAGGAAGGTTTCTCTATGTACCAAAGAGACCATAAGGTGTTAGATATAGACTGTCAATGTGAAGACTATCTATATGATTCTTATTATGGAGAATATGAAGATTCTCCTAGGAAGCAAAAGAAGAAGAAAAAGGCCAATCTGGGCTCTGACAAAATCATGAAAAGAAGGTTTGATGATCATGATCCTTATGTTGGCCTACTAGGATAATCCAGTGGAAAATATGACTTTGTAGTCAATAACTCTAAACCTCCGTCTTTTAGAGCTAAAATGCCAACACCAACTAATCCTGATTGGGATGATCATCCTCAGGAGCCTTCTCAGCCTCTGGAGCCACCAACTCCTGCTCATCCTCTTCCGGCTTTTAACAAGGGTCTAAAATGGCTTAAGAAAAATGAGCCACCGTGGGTTCCAAAAGTAAAGGTTAATCCTCTTCCTCAACCAATTCTGGTTCCTCCAGTTTGTATGTTTCAACCAGCTGAAGATAATTTTCCTACACTCTAAAAAAGTGTAACAGACCCAGTTAGAAATATTAAAAGGACTCCTTATGTATGTTCTCCTAGACTTGATGCTCAGGGGCGGCCTCGGGAAATTTCAGTTGGAGAATCTGTACTAAATTAGCAAACAGGGAGTGCTTTGGCTTAGAATTCTACCTTCTGCAGGATTGAAACAAAGGTGGATAAAGTTTCGACCAAAGTCAATCTTGTTAAGTCCTCTATGATGAATCAGTTCAACCTCCAATAAGAGTTCATGCTTAAACTTCAAAAACAAATTATGACTCTTCATAATGAACTGATGCTCATGATCAAGAATCAAGTTTCTGGTCCAACTTTTCAACAAAAACGGGAGGAAATAACCAAGTTAAGGCAACAATGGTCTTAGGTAGAAAAAGATTTGCAGGTTAAAACCCCATTCAATCCTTTTGACTTTACTAGTACCTTACCCTTACAAAAAACTATTGTTTCCTTCACCCCAATAAATCCTACTATTAATCCAATCCTTCTCCA
The DNA here is from genome assembly GCA_949630135.1 of Balakata baccata. Classification (NCBI taxonomy): domain Eukaryota; kingdom Viridiplantae; phylum Streptophyta; class Magnoliopsida; order Malpighiales; family Euphorbiaceae; genus Balakata; species Balakata baccata. The sequence continues at coordinate 43,447 of CATIWF010022255.1, read as the reverse complement.
GCATGAAAATTTCCAAAAGATGCTTCGTGCTCAGCTTCGCAAACCTAAAATCCCAAAGAAGAAGTAGACCACTTCTACTCCTCCAAAACTTGCCCAAACTACCACCTCATCCTCTGCACCTGGTAAAGCACATGAATCAAATCCTCCTAGTCATTTCTCTCAGGATTCTCAAGATCCTTTCTAGTATTTAGTTTAAGATCCTTCTAAAGAAGAATCAGATACCCAAAATCACCTTGATAACTCTACCTTAGATGATGCTCAGACAACTTCAGATTTAACCCATGAGTCTGATATAGAGTTATCTTTATTACCCTCTTCTAAAACCATTTCTTTCTCTACCAGTACAGCTAAGTTAATTACTACAGCTCCCTCCATAAAAATGGCAGGACCACTTGATCAGACAAAACCATTTTCTTCTAGATTTTCTATGGTAGCAAATCCCACAAAAGCTTATTTCACAAAGTATTCTTCAAATGAAGCAGGGAATCATATAACAATAAGTTCTACAGTTTCTACTCCTCAGGAAAACAAATCTAAGCCTGTAAATGGTCTATGGTTCTCTATGGATGATGTTCCTCATCAACAAAGGCGTAATCGCTTACTATAAATGTTAATATGGTTAGAAACCAAACAATTTATAGGCAGCTTGAAAGAATGGTGGCTAAGACTTCCTAAATACAATAAGATACAGTTTCACCAAATTTCTTCTCTAGTAAATGCTTTATGGTATGTTGAGAATGAATTTGTTGGCAGTTCTGCTGATCTTGTGGAAATAGTTCGAATGGAGTTCTTTCAACTCAGGTGTTGTTCTTTAAAACATAAAGATCTAGATACTCATTACCAATAAGTTTGCTTTAGGTACTACCAATTTGGAGCGAGAGATGTTAATCTGAAACAACAATTTATCTACTTTATACTTGAAGAATTAGGGGATGCAACTCTTCAGTATTTTCGTAAGCAAGGAGTCGCTTTGAAAGACTTAACTCTGGCTCAAATCTATCAGAAAATCCTTATGGTTCTTGAAGAACTCTGTGCAGCCAAAAAATAGAAAAAAGTTCTTCAGTGGAGTAGCAAGAAAGAAATGGATTCCTTATGCAATAGACTAGATCTCCATATGAAATGTACTGATACGAAAGACCGTAATTGCAAGCACTGCAAGAAGAAAATGCATTTTAAGAATTATAAACAGTCTTCATCTTCCTATCCCCACAGGAGGAAGAAGAAATTTAAATTCTTTAAAAAGAAGCAGAAAAGTCACAAGAAAACAGATCGATGTTATCTCTACAAGAAAAAAGGACATTTTGCAAAACAATGTCCAAATCGGCCCAAACTAGCAATCCAGCTTATTCAATAAGCAGATATTAAATCACTATTTTTCTGAAGAAGATGATGTATCTCATGATTCTTTCATTGGAATAAAAAATGAAGATAGTGATTCTGATACAGAAGAAAGCCTTCAAATTGAGCCCGGCCCGTCAGGACTCATTAGATCTTTCTCCTACAAATCCAAAACGCAACAGGTTCCTTCCTGCCCTATTCAACTCTTCACTAGTAAATATGACAAGCCCATTAAAGCCATCATTTTTATTGATACTAGGGCTTACAGAACTATAGCCAACCCAAAACTCTTTCCAGACCACTTCTGGAAAGCCTATACCCAGCTTTTCAAGGCTGTTGATGGAGATTATTTCTCCACAGATCTTATTACCGATAAACCCATCAAAATCCAATTTCTACCAAATTGTTTTGTTTGGACCCATGTTTTGGGCTCAATTTTGCCTTAAAAAAAATATTTTGATTGGGTTTGATGTTATCAGCCAGCTTCCTAAACTGTCCATTGAAACTCAAGGCCTTCGATCAAGAAAATGGTTCCTTCCTTATACCTCAACACCAAACTTATTTACAGTTTCTTTGGTGGCCCATTTTGATTATCTTACAGCCTAACTTATTCAAAATAGTTGTGTTGAAAATCATAAGGATATTGTTCTCAAGTGTTCCAACCTATTGTGGACTTATTCTGAATTCTTCCTTTCTTTGCCATTCAAGCAAAATGAAGATATCAATTCAACCAAGGCAACTCACCTTAGTATGAATCTAAAGGACTAAGCCCTGGCAGTCTAAGAGTGTTCTCAACTGATGCAACAAGGATTGATTAAGCTAACTAAGTTAGATTGGGTATATCAAGCCTTTTATGTCAATAAAAGGTCTGAACAAATTTGAGGAAAGAAGAGGCTTGTAATTGTTTATAAGCCATTAAATTATTTTCTCAAAGATGATAAGTTTTCATTGCCAAAGATATCATCTTTGATGACTTTCCTCAAGGACGCTAAGATCTTCTCAAAATTTGATCTTAAGTCTGGTTTTTGGCAGTTAAGCATAAAGGCAGAAGAAAGATACAAAACGACTTTATATATTCCAAATCACCATTACCAGTGGACAATCGGGTTAAAAGTGGCCCCATTGCTCTTTCAAAAAGCCATGATGCGTGTTTATGAACCTATCTTATCCTCTGCATTAATATACATTGATTATATCCTTATATTTTCCAAGGATGAGGCATCACATCATCATCTCTTACAAAGGTTCATGAATCTTACTGGTCAACATGGGATAATGCTATTTGAAAAGAAGATGATTATTGGCAGACCGAAAATTGAATTTCTTAGCATGAACTTTAAAGATGGCACTTATCAGCCCTGTCCTCATATAGGATAAGAGTTGCTACAATTTCCTGATACTGATTTTTCAGTAAAGTAGATTCACCATTTTCTTAGTATAGTCAATTATCCTAGAAACTTTATTCCTCAGTGCACTTGGCATACTTATCCCTTGCAGCAATTGTTGAAAAAGAATCCATCACAATGGACAAATATGCAAAGCCAAGCCGTAAATAAATTAAAGGAAATTTGTTCGAATCTTCCACCTTTACACATACCTATAAGTGGACAAAGGATTATTCAGACTGATGCCAGTGATGAATATTGGGGGGCCATCTTGTTAGAAGAAAAAGAAGGAACAAGACAAAGCTATGCTTAAGCCAGTGGAAAGTTCAAAGATTCGGAGTATCATTACCATTCAACTTTCAAAGAAATCTTAGCGGTGAAGAATGGTATCAAAAAATTTGAATTCCACCTCATTGGATATGACTTTCTTGTCCTTATGGACTATTCCTCTTTCCCGAGAATTCTTGAGTTCAAAGGAAAACATGTCCCACATGCTCAGTTGCTAAGGTGGAGTGAATGGTTCTCCAAATACTCCTTCACAATTCAGCATATAAAAGGAGATCGGAACCTAATTCCTGATATACTATCAAGGCCTTTTACAAAATCTAAGCCTTTACAATTAGTAACATCAGTCCAAACCATTCCATTGATATTCATGGCTTCTCCTCCACTATCATTTGCAGCAGATCAAAGTTCCCTCCAGGATGGACTTTCACCAAAGCAATGTCTCATGAATAGCAAACTCAAAAAATGGTTGATGCTTAGATTAGTGCTATCCGAGCTCATGGGTAAACTTATATCTTTCCAAAGGTTTTTCATCCTCAAGTCCCTTTCATAGAAGTTTTCAAAGTTCCCATTATCGGACCCTTTCCTGATAAGTCTCTCCACATGCTATGGTATCTATGCGCTAAAAATTATATGGCTTTTGAATTTGTACCCTTACTTTGGTATAATGCTTTGGCTACTCAGACACTACCTGAAAATTCAAACAAGTTCTTAACTTGGTTTCAATCATTAGGAATTTGGAAACAGTTCTTCTTCAAGGCATTACACGAAAACTAGAGTATTGATGTTCCGGCCAAGGAAGTTCATACCATTGTCATCCTTAAGTGGTTTGAATATTGTTCTGTCATGGATAATTATCAGACTTTTCCCTATTCTCAATGGAAAACTTGTGATCAACATCCTACTGAGGTTAGAGAGCTATAAAGATATATGGCTGCTAGAAATGCCTATATCCAAAAATCCATCTAGCCTAATTATGAAGATGATGCTCATTGGGAACAGATACCTCTTGAATATCAAAGACAACTAGATGCTGATAAGCCACAACCAGCCACTAATGATGATGAAGCAGGTGCATCTAATATGCTGATAAAGTCTTCCTTTATCAAAGGACCATCTCCTAGCATTGGACTATATGGATTAGTCAGACCCACTTCCACTCGTAAATTAGTATCTACCTTTTATGACTCGGACGACAATGATGACAATATGAATATGTCTCAGAAAAGACTGAAGAATCTTTTGCTTTATTAAAGATAGTATTTTATTTGCTTTTATGTTTATCGATTTTCTTTCTGTGCTGGAAACCTTATCTTTATTGTCCGTTTGTAATAATTTAAGTAAGTGCGTATGTGAAAAATTTATAAGTGGACTATTTATTTGTAATTTTAAAAAATATTTAAGGTAAATTTGAAAAAAAAAATTGAAAATAATATTAAAAATAATAAATTTGCTTGAACTTAATTGTTTTTACTATTAATTAAGTTGCCTACGTATCCTCTTGAGGTTTAGAGGAATCAAAGCCTATGTAGTTCTCTTACCTTTCAAATTTGTTGAATACTTCTTTACCTTATTAAATCTGAACTGTTGGTGCCAGATGTGCCAACGGTTCCTTCATTCGTATAAGTTAATTTTTCGTCGTATCTCTCTTTTTCAAATTTTTGTTATCTTAAGGCCGCTTTAGTCTAATTAACGACACATGTTTGAGCTTCAATTGATTCGGGAGCTAAACTTGATTGCGTCTCATCCAAAATATTACCTCCCGAACTAATTGTTTGTTTAACAGCAATTATTGAAACTGGACATGCAAAAATTTTATTTTGCAATTTGGGTAAGGATGAGATAAATGTTTTGGTGGTGACTTCATCATTCAAGAACAGGAAACTCTTTACTTACTTTACTATCACCAAACTCAAAATCTATTGTTAGATAAATGTCAAGTTCGGTGAACTGGTGGATGATCAAGGTTTTTTATGACTTTTTAACATCAAACGATCACCCCTTCTCACACTTCCTTGTTCAACCTCTTCACAACTAGAACTAGTGGAATATTATATAAATTACTAAAATCATTAAATAGGTCACAAATATTTCTTCTAACTTCATTTACAATTGAATTAATACTAACATCCTCAATATCAAGACACTCATAATAAATTTGCAAATATTCATGTAACATTTTAATTTTATACGTAGGATCAAAAATACAACATACAAGATTAATCAAATGAATCATTTTAAAATAAGATAACCATTTATGTCGCATGGCAAATATAACATCATTTATATACTCTTTAAACACATCAACAATATTAATACATTGAGCCAAGAATAAATGATATGTATGATAATAAATACCACTTAAAACATATGTTGCATCGTTAAAACTTTTAGTTAAAAACTTTTAAAATCTCTAAAAGATTTTTACAAACATCCTAATGTTGTGGATATAAATTAATTTGTGTCACATTAGTGGAAATAAATGAGCATAATAAATCTTTATATGCGTATGACTTGTTGATTAATTCAAATGTGGAATTCTAATGAGTTGGGACATCTTGTGAAAATTTTTTCGGTCTTTTGCCATTTTCACAACAAAATCGAATACATGATTTGATAATTTTGGGGATGTCCATGAAATAAATAATTGCTTGTTTTATTGATTCAATTGTATCACCCAATATTTTTAAAGTATCTTGCATACACAAATTTAAAACGTGACATATACATCTAATATGAAAAAATTTTCCACCAATATAAAGTTGACATAGAAATTGAAACTCTCTAATAGAAGCGGTGTTAGTCGCCGTATTATCAAAACAGATTGAAAAAATTTTATTAACTAAACAGTATTCTTCAAAAATATTTTTTATCATTTTATAAATATTATCTGCTGTATGTCTATCATCAAATACTCTAAATGCAAGTAATTTTTTTTGGATAATCTAATCACCACCAATCCAATGATATGTTATACCCATATATAAATGTATGAACTGATGATCACTTCAAATATTACTATAAATTGCAATGCGTCCATTTAAAGAAGAAAAAATTTTGCAGAATTTTTTTTCATTATACAATTTAAATAAAACACGTTTAAGAGTATTTCTTGGAAAACATTTAATAGCGGGATTTAAAGCAGTTTGACAAAAATTATTAAAACCAACTTTTTCACCAAAACTAAAAGATAAATTTTTAATACTTTTCATTTTTGTCATTTTTTGTTTATATGTTTCATCATTATATGAATTAATAGAGAGTTAGAAAACAAACCTGCAAACCTAGAGATTTGAGTTTATTTTTTCGCAATACCAAGATGAGTCGCATATTTATTTTCCAAATGCCTTTTGATAGTGCCATACCCACTACCTTGTTCAAATTTGTAAGTTTGGCCACAATAGTTGCATACAACTTGTAATTGACCATCATTTTGCTGTATTTTCTTAAAATGAATTTGAAAAATATCGGAGGAGCTGAGTTTTTGATTTGACCTTTGACCCACATTTGTTGAAATATTATTTCTCATTCTTTGGCTTTGTTGAGTGCTGTGTGCGGAAGCCAATTCGTTTGCCATCTCCTCCTCCTTCACATTAACAAAATTATCATAATTTTCCATATCCACAAAAAGATTGTTAGAATTGAAATAACTTTTTCCACTATTGTTTGTCATTTTTTAGAATAAAGAGAGAAAAATTTGAGAATTATAGAGTTTAAAAAAATTAGAGAGACTAGAGAAAATTTAAGAAAAAAATAATTTTTTTTGTGTAGTTGAGAGAATTTGAGGATGTATATAGAATTAAGAGAAAATTTGATGAAATAAAATTGAAATGAATTAAGGTATTTATAGAGAAAATTTTAAATAGTTGAAAAGATAAAAATACCCTTAAATTATATCTGTTATTTTTCAGTTATAGTGACATTTTTGTCTTTTACTATATTTATTTTTTAAAGTATTTATATTATAAATTAATTTTAAAAAAATTAAAAAAAAAAGTCAAATAACTGTTGGGAAGGGGGGAGGGGAGGGACTTGACGCGTGTCAGGTCACTAGGACTAGCTTTAGAATAGTCATCAACCGTTCTGACGCGCGCATGCAAGTGGGTCCCACTTGCCTACTCAGTTTTTTCGGTTTGGAATCAAAACTGGCCAGTTTTAAACTAGAACCGCCAAAATCAGCTGAACCGGCCCGAAATCGATCCCTCAAAGATTCTGATTTGGTTCTAGTCCGGAATTTTTGACCACTGATCTAGTCCGGTTCGGCTGGTTCCGAACCGAAATGGCTACCACTAGGTTTGTATTTTAATTATACTTACTCAATTCCTAATTCGAATACAAAATTCTTCTTACGCAAAAGTTATTTGGTGCTCGGTTAATTAAATTGTAGATAAAACAATATATTAATTGTAACATTGATTATTAAGACAATGTTGCCCTTTCAAAAGTAACTAAGATTCAAAAGTGGACTTCCTTTGAGTCAGTATCAGTAGTTATATTTGCATTCATCTACCCATTCACAAATGCTTACCATCACCTAAATCTAAATAAGTTCTCAATGTGCCTCTATGGGTCACTTCATCTACTAACTAGACTTCTATGTTAAGGATTTGAGTTCAGCAGTAGATTCAAAAATTTTAATATATATATATATATATATATATAATTTTTCAATTAGTGATCACTCATTTTATTGAAATTCACTTATTAAAAATAAGAGGGCTTCTGCAGTGCATCTGGTATAATTTATACCTGGTGCCTTAAAACCATTGGATCATCAACTTTTAATCTCAACCATTTATTATCAACGGATGAGATTAAAAGTTGATAATCTAATAGTTTTAAAACACCCGGTATACCTTAGAATTCCTCTAAAAATAATTAATAATATTCGGTTATTTCATTTTCAGTGGAAAAGTAAAAGGTTTATATAAATTCGACCCCAATTTGACATGACAAATATCAGGGCCTTGTGTATGTATATCATTACATATATCAACTAGCCACTCTCGCAAATGCATATGACACTTTCTTTATTTCAACACTAACTTGAATTGAAACGAACGCAAAATGGTTTTGACTTTCTCATATTGAACTTTGTCAAAAACCTTTGTAGATATTTATGGGAGATCTTCTATCTCAAGTGATCTTCATTTCAAGAATTTGCTTAACTCATCTCAAGTCCTTCATTACAAAGGATTTGTTGAGCCTTGTTAATTAGTGTCCTAATCATCTATAAATTTATCATCTACATGATAACTAATAGAATAATAAAACACAAAATACGAGAAATATTATTAACCTTTCAAAACACTCTTCCTTAATAATTCTTCTTCATAAAACCAACATGCTTATTAGAGTAGTTAATTGACTGTCTACTTTGATAAATTATAGTTGCATCAAAATTTTTAATTTTGATATGCACTAGATAATTAGAATACAAGTTCTGCTGCAGATCTGCTAGCATTTTCCTAAGCCAACTTGCTTGATTAGAAGAAGCAGTAGCTACATGCTCCGCTTCTGCTATTGGTTGAGCTACAACTCTTAGCAAAAAAATAATAATAATAATACAAATGCAGCGGAATAAAATTATAATCATTCATAAAATTAGGATTCAAAAACCTAAACAAACAGTATTCCACAACTCTTGCAAAATACAAACCAAACTATTTTACACATGATTAAGTGTATAAAAACAATAGATTGAAAATTACCTCTTGTAGCCCAGAAATCCAATTGAAATTGATTCCTAACTATCTAGCTCTCCAAGTGTAGAGCGTCTGTCCACACCAAGAAATAAGAAAAGTAACAGTAAACAAAAATCTGATGAAAATATTTCTTTGTTTTTCGCATTTTGAATATACGTTTTCTATTTCTTCTAATAGATGATAATTGAATAAATAATAATTCTTATTATCTTTTCTAAAAAAATAATATATATTACTTCAAATAAGAGATATAATCTAATTAAATATTTTTTGATAAGTTGAGATAAATTAAAACTCTTTTAAAACTTAATCTCTAAAATTAATTCTAGGACATTTCGGATATTTGTTAACAATCTCCCACTTGCATTAGAATCAATTTTACTTTCTATTAGAATTAGATACAAAAGATAAGCTGCAAAAAATATTTCTGTTTTAGGTTCTTTTAGCTATAACTCTTATAATTGGACCGAAATCACATCAGATATATAGATGTTTAGACTTCAAGTGTGCTAGCACGTTGCAGGTCATACAAGTCCAACTTATAAGCTACTCTTATTTTTCTTATTATGTGTGACTTTCTAGGTTCATTACTGAGCTGACTATGAGAAATATTATAACACTCCATAATTACTAATAAGTGGTATTATCATAATATAATTAGAGTTCTCATAAGTCATGAGTGATACCTAGCAGTATATCATGACTGCATAGACAGTGATGACGTTTATTTCATGATGAAACTGTTATGATTTATATTATTATATGGTTAAATCCTCCCATTATCCCATAATATAATTAAGTCAGAGTCATGGTAATGTCAAACTTTAAGACTTAATCCACTATACTAATCACATCAATTACTTGACCATTAATGAGTAATTAGATCTAATCTAATAATCATTTTATCCTGGCTAGGAACTTTACAGTCAAGTATACCTGTGACTGCATAGAATATCTTTTTTGTTTACTTCAAAGTAATGGATTCCTTATTGACTAAGCAAATAACTTTATGTATGACTAATTAGAACTGTTAAATGCCAGCACTAGTACATGACTAGAACTAATACTTAAAGTATTGACAAAAACTAAATACTCATACATAAGATAATTATGTCATCTCAAGTTTAAGGATTACGCATACCATCTAAATCTGATAATAAATTATTGATAAATAGTAAACTTCATGTAATTCATTATCACATGCGTCACTATTTAGAATATTTTGTCACACACGTATTCCCTATTATTTGTCTCAATATCAGATACTGAATGACATGAGACTCACCATTCCATCATCATTAATATCTCATATTAATCATGAATAACAAATAATGAGCCAGCATTCCGGGTTAGTGATGTCCAATTAGAAATCCTACAACTAGGAACCTTTATAATACTAGTACCAAGACATTTGTTACTCATATTCTCAACCATTGAGAATGAATACCTCATTTAGTATTAACAAACTTAACAATTAAAATACAATATTAATAATTAATTGAATTTAAACTTGCCATTAAATAAAAATGTTGCACAATAGGATATGTTCCAAAGTATTATTGATACATCACTAATAATTTTCGTTAAAGCTAATATTTACAGTATCTAAGTCCCATCTTTTCTAAACGGCAATCTAGTTGCTGTTGATTCATGGGTTTTGTAAGTGGATCAGTTGCATTCTCAACTAATGCTATTTTCTACACAGAGACATCTTCTCTCCCAATAATCTCTCAGATAATATGATATTGCCGTTCTATATGCTTGAATTTCTTGTGAGACCTTGGTTCCTTAGTTTGAGCTATAGCTCCATTGTTATCACAGTACAAAGGTACTCCTAACAAAATGGTTGGAACCACTTCTAGTTTTGAAACAAACTTCTTAATCTAAACAACTTATTTGGCTGCATCCGATGCTGCAATATATTCGACTTCTATAGTGGAGTCAGCTGTAGTTACCTACTTTGAACTGTTCTAGCTTACAGCTCCTTCATTACAAATAAGCACATGGCCTGAGATAGACTTTCTATCATCCACATCCGATTGGAAATCGGAGTCTATAAAGCCTTCCAATTGCAAGTTACCCTCTCCATAAATCAAAATTAAATCCTTAGTCTTTCTCAAGTACTTAAGGACGTTTTTCACTATTGTCCAATGCTATTCTCTAGGATTAGACTAATATCTGCTAGTCAAACTAATAGCATAGGCAATATCTAGCCTTGTACACAATATTGCATACATTAGACTTCCAATAGCTGAAGCATATGAAACTTTAGCCATTCTTTTTCTTTCTTCAGGAGTCTTTGGAGATATTCCTTTTGAAAGATAAATACTATGCCTAACTAGTAATATTCCCTTCTTTTCAACAGCTTCTCTAAGTATAGACTTTGGGATAACCCTACAGTCTTTTTCACTCTATCTCTATATATGCGAAATCCAAGAATATAAGTTGCTTCTCCCAAATCTTTCATGGAGAAAGTACTAGACAACCAAATTTTGACTGATGTCATTGACTATTAATAAAATATCATCTACATACAAGACTAGAAAAGTGATTGCACTCCCACTAGTCTTTTTGTAAACACATGGCTCATTTTCGTTCTTGATAAAGTCAAATGATTTTATTACTTCATCCAAACAATGATTTCAACTCCTCGAGACTTGTTTAAGACCATAAATGGATCTCTTAAGCTTGCACACCTTATGGGACCTACCCTCTAATTCGAAACCTTTGGGTTTTCCATATATATATCTTCCTCAATGTATCCATTAAGGAAATCAGTCTTGACATCCATTTGTCTGACCTTATAATCATAGTGTGCAATAATAGCCAATATAATTATAATGGATTTCAACATGGCTATAGGCGAGAAAGTTTTCTCATAATCAATTCCTAGCCTTTGGCGATCTTTCACCACTAGTCTAGCGTTGAAGGTTTCAACTTTTCCATTTGAACCAATTTTTCTTTTGTATATCCATTTATTCCCAATAGGTACAGTACCTTCAAGTGGATCTGCAAGTTCCCAAACTTGGTTCAATTACTTTGAATCCATTTCAGAATTCATGGCCTCAAGCCATTTTAAAGAGTCTATATCTAATATAACTTCTTCATATGTAGTAGGGTCATCTGAATGACAATTTTCTGCATGAATGAACAACTCTTGCCCATTCTTATATAGAAGATCTAATCTATATGGTGCTCTAGATACTTTACTCGACCTACATGGTTCTTGTGTGATGACATGATCAATAAACATAGGATTATCATTGGGCAAGTGTGTCTCAGCTTGTTTAGTTTATTGGTCACGTGATATTTCATCAAGTTCTACTTTTTCTCCTTATACCTCTATCTTGAATAAACTCTTTTTCAAGAAAGATAACATCTTTATTGATTCCAACTCTTTATTTATCAAAAAGATAAAAGTAGTATCCAAGAGTGTCCTTTGGATATCGAACATACCTTCCTTTAACATATTTTTCTTTTAATTTGTCTATTTTAAGCTTCTTGATATAAGCCCAACAACCCCAAATCTTAACATGATTAAGACTTGGAGCCCTACCAATCCATATCTCATATGGAGTAGTACAAACAAGTTTAGAAGGAACTATGTTAAGAATGTAACAAGTTGTTTCCAAAGCATAGCCCCAAAAAGAAATAGAGAGATCAGTATAGCTCATCAAAAACCGTACCATGTCTAACAAAGTGCAATTTCTTCTTTTAGAAACACCATTTAATTATAGTGTTCCTGGAGGTATTAGTTGTGAAATTATTCCTTGTTCCTTAAGGAATTCACTAAACTCAGTACTTATGTATTCTCCTCCTCGATATGATCTAAGAGTCTTAATACTTTGTCCTATTTGCTTTTCTACTTTTATCTTGAATTCTTTGAACTTTTTAAAAGATTCATGCTTGTTCTTCATTAAGTACACATAACCATATCGTGAGTAATCATCAGTAAAGGTTATGAAGTAGAAAAATCCTCCTCTAGCCATTGTACTAAAAGGCCCACATACATCACTATGTATGAGATCTAAAATATGTTTGGCCTTTTCCATTTGTCCTACAAAAGGAATTCTGGTCATTTTGCCCTCAAGACAAGATTCACAAGTTGGAATTGGGCTTGAATCCAATTGGTTCAACATGCCTAAAGTTGTTAACTTGTTCAACCTATCTTGTGCAATATGTCCTAATCTTAAATGTCATAAATACTTCAGATTATATTCAGATTTATAAATAGTATTCATAACTAGACTTTGTTCAGCATGCATCTTATCATTCAATTGCAAATAAAATAAGTCATCTTGTAATAAACCAACACCAATAAATTCATTTCCAAAATGAATATTGCAAACATTATCCTTAAATGTAAAAACATAACTGTCTCTAGTCAAACTAGAAATGGAAATAACGTTTTGATAAGCATTTGGAATTATAAGGCAATTATTTAAAACTAAAGAATGAAAAGACGACAAGCTAAGTGTTATAGAATCAATGGCCTTGGCAACAACTGTTGCCCCATTCCTAACCTTCAAGACCATTCATCCTTCTCAAGGATTCTGCTGCTTCCCAAATCCTGTACAGATGCACATATATGAGATTAAGTACATGAGTCTAATATCTAAGAATATAATGAGCAACTAGAAGAATTTGTAAAGTAAGAAATATGTATACCTTCTGAAGGCACAACCCTTTCCTTATCCTTGATCTTCAATGATTGGAGATACTCTACACAATTCCTCTTCTAATGACCATCCTTGTTACAAAAGAAATATTTTCCTTTAGTAGCTGCTTTGGCATTACCCTTTGTCTTTTAAAACTCCCTTTGAAGGTTTTAGAGAAGAAGTGCCCTTATTCTCTTTCCTTTTTTGAAGGAACGAAAAGTTGAACCATGAACAAGAATAATCTCTTTTCCTTTACCCTTCATTGCTCCATCTGTTATAGTCAGCATATTAAGAAGCTTAGGTAGAGAATACGCTATCTTATCCATGTGAAAATTCATAATGAACTGTGAGAAGGATTCTGAAAGTGACTAAAGGATCAAATCTGTTTGTAAATTAACATTCATGCTGAAGTCTAAATTCTCAAGTTCCTAAATGTATTCAATCATTTTGAGAACATGAGCTCTAACATCAGCACCTTCAAGCATTTTGGACCTAAACAATTTCTTAGATATCTCATATCTAGCGGTTCTGCTCCTCTCAGCATATAATTCCTTTAGATGCAGAATTATATTGGTAGCTCCATGCATTTTATCATGTTGCCTCTAAAGTTCTAAATTCATATAGGCCAAGATAGAGCAAGTAGCTCAAGCATCATCATCCTTCCACTTTTCAAGTGTTATTCGCTCTTCTTCACTATCCCCTTCAGGTAGACTTGGAATAAAAGTATCAAGGACATACTCAATTCGCTCAAATTTGAGAACAATTCTCAAGTTTCTAAGCCAATCCACAAAATTTGGCCTAGTGAGTTTGTTGACATCTAGTATGCCTCCAATTGAGTTGTTTTGTGTGTTGTCATATTAACTACAGAAAGAACATAATTAATTAGTTACTTATTAAGTGCAACTTTCAATATGATTTTGGTCTTTAAATCAAATTGGTACTCTCTCACTAATTTGGCATCACTCACACTTTTAAAATGAGTAATAGAAATCCCTGTTAGATAAGATTTCTAGTGAGTAATTGGATCCTAAAATTTCAACATACCTCAAGTGCATATGCTAATCTTAGTATATTAAAATTTTAATAAATAACTCTTATTTGATGCATCTCATGCATCATCCAATCTTATTTTCTTGACCTCCTAGTATTTTAGACCTCAGGTTCATATGTCTGGCTCATTATCCATAATTAAGTTTGATTTACTATTCAGTAAATGTATATATATTTCATTAATTCTCTTAAGTTCATATGCTTTTCTTAAGAATTAATAAACATATATATACATATATATATATATATATTTACAACTTCTCATGTTTAATAAAATTATTAAAATATCTCTTATGAATTTATATTATATAACATAGCCAATAATATAATCATAATTTTTTTTATAATTTTGCATAGTGGAGAGCCATGATATAATTTCAAAAATTATATCATATGTCAACTTAATATTAATTGGAAGATTTTATCTTTAATTATTAGGTCTCACTTTTCATATATATATATATATATATATACACACACACACACACACACATTAAAGTAAGTAAATAAACTCAGATAATCATGGATTATCTATAGACTCAATTCTAGCCATAAGGATAGGGTAGAGTCTTGGGTAATCCTATTTGCCAAAAAAATAAAATCTTTGGTTTTCAAGCTCCCACTGGCTCATTGAAAAAATTCTAGGTCTCCATAATCTTATATTTCTCCAAATTACACTAATTATCATTGGCATACCAATGCAAGATTAAAAAATATATATAGAGCTTGCAGGCCCAAAATTTAAATAAATAAAATTACAATCCAAAAATAAAATAAAATCCAATCATATTAATTTTCTAAATTCATGATCATCCTACGTGCCCAATTACAATAAATAAATAAATAATTAAATTATATATATCTATTTTGGCTTTTTAATTTAATTGAAACTCTTTCAATTAAATTATTTAAAATTTAAAATTTTCCTTGAAATCTTATTTCAAGTTATGTGAATTGATTGAAATTGGCCAAATTTAATTTTATGCAATATTTATATAAAATAAAAATAAAAATATATAATTCTCATTATTTCACTAATCATATCACTGTGTATGCACTGTTTACAATACTGTATACTATTCTGTTCATGAACAATATTTGGAACTGTTCATGAATACTGTTTGCACTGTTTATAGGTACTGTTCATCCTTTTATTTTATTTTATGAAACAAAATATTTCATGAACAAAATGCATTTTCAATATAATATGACGAAACTTGCAATTGAAAGAAGCAAAAATTGATTTTTTTTTTAATTGTCAAAATGGATCAAACACCGATCATGTGAAAATAATAACTCAAATACCAATGTTCATAAAAAATATAAATGCAGCGGAATAAAATTATAATCATTCATAAAATTATAATTCAAAAACCTAAGCAAACAGTATTTCACAAACTCATGCAAAATACGGATAACACTATTTTACACATAATCAACTGTATAAAAACAATAGATAGAGAATTATCTCTTGTAGCGCAGAAATTCAATTGAAATTGATTTCTAGCTATCTAGCTTTTTAAGTGTAGAACTTCTAGTCTATCCATATCAAAAAATAAGAACAACAAATAAACTCTTTACTAAAAAATATGATGAAAATCTTTTTCTATTTTTCGCCATTTGAAGATACGTTCTCTAGATGATAATAAAATTAATAATAATTCTTATTATCTTTTCTAAAGAGATAATATATATTACTTCAAATAAGAGATAAAATCTAATTAAATATTTTTTGATAAGCTAAGATAAATTAAAATTTTTTTAAGATTTAATTTCTAAAATTAATTATAGGACATTTGAGGTATTTACTAACAATAACATCTTGCTTTATAGAGTACGTCCAAGTGAAAATTCCAAAACTTTAGAAAATGTATAACTTGTGGTGATCCCAATCATTATCTACATAATGAGATAACGTCCCATAAGCTTGTGTAAAAAAAAAAAAAAAATTCCATAATCAATTGTTTCCTTGATAATATATACAACACTAGCAGCAAATAAATCAAGTATATCTCTATATCCAATATTCGAAATCGAAACTTTTAATTAAGTAGGAAGAGACCTATACAATTTCACCTGTACCCTCATGAGTAATTAGAAAACCTTTTAATGGGCTGATTTGATTCAAAACTTTCTTCACATCCTAATTCTAATGGCAAAATTAATCAATCACAACATCCTTGCTTATCTTAACTTTATTTGTGTGAGTTAATACAAGAAAAAATTATTATGACTGTGTTTTAACATATTATTTTAGTGCTCCTTCAGATTTGAAAAATATACGTTTTTTTCTCTCTATTTTTTTTTCGTTCAACTATATAATATTTCTATTAAATTTTAAGACATTTATCATTAATAAGAAACAATATTCTTTTTTATCCAGGGGATACTAATACAATATGTAAAATTTTAGGGAGATACTAATACAATAAATCAAATATATAAGAGGATATTAGTATAATATATCAAACTTTTAGGATAATAAATAATATAATTTTCAAATTTCAAAAGTACTGATATATTATGTCAAATCACATAAAATAATTTGTATTTATTTTCAAACATCAAATAATACTAGTGTATTATGTCAAATAACATGGATAAATAATTTTCACTTAATACAATTGGATGATCTTGTTTATATGGAAAAATATAGCTAGCTAAAACAAAGGTATAATCTTTTTTCCTATTTTATAATAATTATAATTCTTGCAATTAATGCTACAGCATAGGAAATATTTTGCTTTCCTTTTTAGACGACGCAAAATCAATTCAATACGGAGTGAATTATATAAATTATAATAATTTAGTATTTTAAAAATTATTTATAAAATAAAATTATTTTAATTTTTATTTTATAATTAAAATAATATTTAAAAAACGGAATTGTTATAATTTATCTATATGTGAAATTCACCTTTCAATATGCAACATAGTAGTGTTGTGTTCCTTTTCACATGGTATTAGAGGTAGGATTGAAGTTGAAGTATCAAAATATGAAAATGCATGTGTTACTGGCTTACATGGTCGAAATTTTTATAGGACAAAAAGTATAAATAAGCTCTTAAAGAAAAATAGGGAAAAAAAAAAGAAAAATTATACAATGAATTTATGCGGATCAAACTGATAAAAAATTGTCATATAAATTATTTTATCTACGTATTACATTTTCATTGTTTTAATCTATATAGATTCAATCTATACAAAAAAATTTTCTTAAAAAATATATTAATCTTTATGGTAAAATTTGATTAAAAGTTCAATCTAAATGACCCATACTAAAGTTTTTTTTTAGTGCAAAGCAGCTTAATATCGAGGGCTAATAATGTTCAATTAAACTAAAATTATAATATTGAGAGTACAAAATGGATCAAAATTTTACTATAGAACCAATTTGAACCCAACTTTATCACATGGATCAATATACTTTGTTGACTAATACCTTAATGCCTATTTAGTTTTTAACTATATGCACCATCAAGAGATAATAATACTTGTGAATATTGTTTTTTATAAGAAAAAAATACTTAATAAAAAATTTAAAATTGATATGCTAAATATAATTAAAGAATAATATATTCAATTTTAAACCCTAATCCATTCTTTTTTTTTTCTAGAAAAAGAAAAAAGAAAAATAAGTACTCAATCAAAAGCTAAATATCTAATATTAGCAAATAAGTGTCGGTGGTGTGCAAAGAGAGAGTATACGGTATTCATTGGGCCAGTGAAGAAGAAGGGACTATCGATTGTGATATTTCCTCTGCTCCACCGAGTGAGACCTTTCTTCTTCCTAATTTTTTTATGTTATATCCAAATTCCAAATAAAAAACAAACCCAATTTGCTTCTCTGTCAGCTGTTTCATCTTCTTCTCTTCTTTCTATCTGTCTTTATACAATGCTTTAGATTACTCTTATTTTCAACAACTCCCTTTTATTTTCTTCGTTGAATTATCCTCCTCTTGCTCTTCTTTTTTCCTTTTTGTTTTTTTTTTCTTTAATTATTTTTTTTAAAGACAGGAATGGGGGTTGATTTGAGACAAGTCGTTGCTGGAATTCTCACTCTCACTATGTTTGTTATGCTTGGAAATATGATCAAAAGAGACCATTTTGATTCTGTTGAAGTAAGTTTAATTTATTCATTGTGATCACACTCTGTTTCTGTTGCCTTCTCTTTCATTTCAACTCTGTTTTTGTTGATGGGTTATTTACAACCTCATGTCTTTGATCTTTAAACCCCTTTAATTTCTGCTTTTTGGTTCAGTTTCTGCTGTTATTTTTCAAGTTATACTGCTAAAATGTAAGATCTACCATCTTCTTGTTCCAAACTGCTGTGCTTTTGTGCTCAATTTATCTTTTTCCCTAAAATTTTATTAATCTAAATTTTGCGGGAAACGGTCATTGGATTATATAACTTATAACAACTCAGTACTTAAAAAATTATTTGTAATAAAAAAGTACTTATATAAATCGTAACAATTCAATACTTCAATTTTTATTTTGTAACACAAAACTAACTCAATGTAATTCTGTCTTTATTAGTCTTTCTAACGGTGAGATATGAAATATCTATATCAAATCAATTTTAATAAAAATAAAATTAGTTATAATATATACGTCAGATAAATTTCAATTTTGCTGATAGAATATTATAACTAATTTTGTTTTTATTAAAATTTATCTAGATATTTCATATCATACTTCTGTTAGAGAAATTAAAGGATGTTTGGGAGTGCTGTTAAATTTTCTAAAAGCAGATTTTGAATTTTCTGATTTAATTAACTAATTTTTTTAATTTTTTATGAATTGTTTTTTTTTCAAATTTGCTTTTAGAAAAAATATCTATTGATCTATGTCTACAAAAAATAGTTTTCAAAACTTAAAAAAGTTAAAAATACAAAATTTTTTTCCGAAAAGTGTTTTTTCCAAACACAATGCTAAACGAGGCCTAATAACTGAAGATAAAAGTACTATTTAGTTACAAAATAAAAGTTGAGATACTTTTGTGTTACAAATAATTTTTGAGTACTGAGTTGTTACAATTTACATAATTAAGATACATTTGTGTTACAAATAATTTTTGAGGTATCGAATTATTGCAATTTACATAATTGAGATATCTTTGTATTATAAATATTTTTTGGGGTACTAAGTTGTTACAATTTATATAATTGAGATATTGTTGGCGAAATTCACCCAAATTTTGCTGTTTTATTTACTTGTCTGTGCAATTATGTAAGATCTTCAAGGGCAGCTTGCTGTTCCATTTATTTTTTCTGATGAATTCAATATTGTTTCTAGATTGTTATAATGCTTTTTGTAATTTGTTTTATTTATTGCTAATTATATTTTGTCTTTATTTTCTGTCCTTTGTAAGGTAGGTTTTGTATCTAATTCTAACATTCTACTTAATTCTTTTGCCAAGAGTTAGATAGAACAAAAGGTAATGAAAGGGGAAAATATTTTTGCTTCGTTATCATTTGCATTCCATGTTTTTTGCATACTTTATATCAATTGAGGAAAATTCTTGAAATTCTTGTGACAGCAGATTTGTGTATTGTGAAGGAAAAATTTCCAGGTAGAGCTACAGATGTTGAATTTGATAGTGGGAAAGTGTCAGAGCAGGGACTTGTAACATATGCAAAGAACGGACCTTGGATGGAAGATGGTCAAGAGTTAAAACCTTGTTGGAGCAAGTCAAGCTTCGGTTGGTCAACTTGTTCTTGATTGAAAAATAAAAAAGAACCGGCATTTTGTGTACTATTTCTTCGTGTTAATGCACACACAAACACATAGGTGGATACTAATTACTTATATAATTTCTCTTCTACTTATGATGGGTTGTTAATCACTTTTCCAGATCAAGTAGATCAGTCTAAAGGGTTTGTAACTTTCTCGTTAACAAATGGGCCAGAATATCACATCTCACAGGTATCCGTAAAGTTATTTTCTGTTGCATTTCTTTTTGCGCTTATTGACTCATGTTGTGTTAAAAAATGGCTAAAATTTTCCTATAACTGCTTTTTCTTTTCAACGTGCATGACGGTGAGACATCTAAATTCTAATCACTGCATGTTTATGTAACAAAAGAGTGGGACAACTGAGTCATTGTTCCCTTTATTGCATAGAGGTTATTAGATCATAAAACACAAAGTATTCATTTGTTTTATTAGTTGAATAGCCAAAAGGGGATGTTCTTGTAGAAGAATCAGAATATAATAGATAAAAAGTTGGCACAGTACGGCTGACTGGCGCTTGGTTTTTTGGACATTTCTTCTAGCATGAAGACATTCTTCTTACTATGTGAGATATGCATTAATTCAGCTCCAAAATCTCCTTAAGTTCACATATAGCTGATGAAAGATGGGAAATCTTAAATATTTTTTTCACTTAAGTTGGTACTTAAATGTCAGTAGATGGTATCCAATGCAGTAACATAAGTTCCTTCGATATTTCAAGTACCAGTCCTGGTATTTGTCATTCATTCTTTCAAAGATTATGCTTGAGACTGATACCTATTTATCTTTCTCTGGTCTTGACTTTTCCTAGCAGCAATTGAGCATTGGGATTAGTTAAAGCAATCCATTTCTTGCTCTAGTGTCTTTTAGCCTTTCAATTGGATGCTGAGGTTTTCAAGTTCTTTCATATTTTCATATTAACTGAATAATTTGTAAACTTCATATGTGGAGGATTTCAGACTCTCTTTTATTTTCCCAAAGAACTTTTTTTTTAGAAAAAAGATATAAAAAAAAAACCTGAGGGCCTGTTTGGGATTGAGGATCGGAAAAGCACTTTTCGAAAAAAATTTTGTATTTTAATTTTTTTTTTTAGTTTTGAAAACTGCTTTTGGTAGAAGCAGGTAAGTAGATGTTTTTTTCAAAAGTAGGAATGAAAAAAAAATTTATAAAAAATTAAAAAAAACCAGTCAATTAAATAAAAAAAATTCAAAACCTGCTTTTGAGACACTCAACAACAATTCCAAACATCCCCACAGTCTGGTATATGCCCTTGATTTTTTTGGTTCATTTGTATAAAATTATACTCCTCTGCAGTATGGTAAATCATCTACAAAGATAAGTTTGCATGTTATGCTATCCTCTTAAATTCTACCTTGCTACTGGTTAGATGTGCACGAAGCAGTGTTCAAAGGCTCTGCTTTCTGTATGGCTCCTGTTTACAATAGCTGTGCTTCCCTAATAATTTCATATTTGGTTACATGTCTCTGGACTGTCCATCACATTCTTGAGCTTCTTATCCCATGCTTGTCCTTATAGTTGAATCATTTGCTTGTTTTTCTTCCGACCAATATTTTGGTTATTTCTCCAGATTGCTGATGCTGTAGTGGTAGCACGATATGTTGGAGCAACTATTGTACTCCCTGACATTAGAGGAAACAGGCCAGGTGATGAAAGGTTAGTGCTCATGTGACTAAAGTAAAAGTATACTTTGTTTCTTGAACTATGGAAGCCTTACTCATCTGCGTTATCATTTTACTTGTTTATGATTATGTCTTTCTAGTAAATTCCTGAAAAAGAATGAGTCCATGCAAATTAAACGTCTTTCAAAACATTCTGCATCATGCCTGATGTGTATTAGCCAGGAAAAATGAAGAGGTTTCTGTTTTTTTCTGTAGTTTTTATTCATTACTGGATCTTCTTTTCTCTCCTTCATTGAATTAACTTTGAACTGTTAGATGAACTCTAAATTGCAAGGCTTCTGCCACATGCATGCAACTCTTACTTAGAACAATGTTTGGAAGGAGAAGATTCCATCAACAATTCAAAATTTTTGAGTCTTAAGATTCTTCATTTTCAGGCATATTCTTTTGGCATTTTTGACAGTGCAGGTCTACCAGCCTTTTATTTTTCCTCCGCAATATATTTGACGAGTATCATGTACCTTTGAACAGTATAACATAAAATTATAGTTTCAGCACAAATTCTATTATGGCACTTTTGGCTGAATACAAACAACGTTCAATTTTACAGGAAGTTTGAAGAAATATATGATATGGAAAAATTTGTTCAAAGCCTGGATGGGGTAGTCAAAGCGGTGAAGGATCTACCTGATGATATATCAATCCGAGATTTTTCTGTTGTCAAAGTCCCGAATCGCGTCACAGAAGATCACATTGCAGAGTTGGTAGAACCAATCTTTAGATCAAAAGGGAATATAAGACTAGCTACTTACTTCCCCTCAGTGAATATGAGAAAGACTGCACAGAAAAGTAATAGTGATTCAGTTGCATGTTTGGCGATGTTTGGAACTTTAGAGTTGCAGCCAGAGATTAATGAAGTGGTTGATTCCATGATTGAGCGGCTAAGAACTTTGAGTCGCAAGTCTGATGGACGGTTTATAGCTGTGGACTTGAGGGTTGAGATATTGGAAAAAAAGAGTTGCCATGGAAGTGGTGCTGGTGGATCAAAAAATTGTTATAATGCTCAAGAGATTGCTCTATTTTTAAGAAAGATTGGATTTGATAAGGATACCACAATATACTTAACTCAGTCAAGATGGGATGACAGTCTTGATTTTCTGAAGGACATATTTCCAAAAACTTACACAAAGGTGAGATTTATTATTCTCATTCCGTTTAAACTACTATGTGAGTGGAATTTGATAGACGAGACTGAAAGATCCTTGGGAATATGAATAATCTATGGAAAATGTTGCTTCGAAATATGCTGTTTTGGAATGTGAAATTCCTTCATCTGATATAGCTTTTACATTCCTGGATTCCATATTTAATACAATAACCATTTATATATTTAATAAGAAGCATTAGATTATAATACAGGTCGTTCAGAATATTACTAATGCCAGTTGATTTTGAATGTATTTTCTTTAATGTTTTGACATGAGTTAATGACTATTAGTGTGAATTTGTCTCTGGAAACTATTGCTATTGCAGGAGCATATAATGCCTGAAGATAAAAAAACAAAGTTCCTGGAATCAGAAGATTCAGAGTTTGAAAAGGTAATTGACTTCTACATGTGTACTCAGAGCGATGTTTTCGTGCCGGCCATATCTGGACTCTTCTATGCCAATGTAGCTGGAAAGAGAATAGCTTCTGGAAAGACGCAAATACTTGTTCCTGCCAATATTCCAGGTTCCTCTGCTTCTGTTACCAGTCATTTCTCACCATATATCTCAAAGAAAAATCACTTGGCCTATTCATGTTTTTGCTAGTAACGGATTCAAGGAAAAAGAAAAAGAAAAACAAAAAAGAAATGGATTATAGTATTACTTCACCTCATGGTGCTTTTCTGATAAAGCATTAGACAGGTGAGTTGCATAATGCAATCTTCCAATTTGTGAGTGAAAGAACACAAGCTTCTATTTTTAAGCTGATTTTTGATACCCTTTGCAAGGTACAGGTAGCTTTATTTAATTCAAGAATTTGTTCAGTGTCAATATCAAACCCAAATACATTTGTTTACTGTAAAATTAGTATTTGTTTTCAAGGGATTATGTGTTACTTCTTTTCATATTCTAATCTCTTTTTTTCCTCTTTCTTATTTATTTTATTTTGCAAAAAGCTTTCTAATGTTCATTTACAATAATAATAATAATAAAAAAAAATCATAGTTATGTTGGTGGCTTTTCACAATTACTAGTTTTTCACTATCGTGCTTTGCACGTGATTATTAAATATTGAACTCATCATTAATTACTATTTGATTTTTATATAATTTTTTTATTTTTGTATAAATTTGTTTCATTTTATTACAATATTTTATTCACATTAAATTATAGGAGTGTATATTTATTTCAAATTCTATCAAATTATTAATTTATTTATTATTAAAATTCATATATAAAATAGAGGTAGTGATTATTCCATGGTTATTTTTCCTGCCCCTCTATTTTCAATTATTCACGTATGATACATGTGATTTTTAATAATTTGATTTATCATTATTAAATAAATAATAACAATAATAATAATCTTGTCCTATAAATTAATTTTAGTTACTTTTAATTGTCATGTAATTAAATCACATAATATTTAAATACTAATGGTTAATTATATACCATACTATATATAAAAAAACCAAGCTAAATTATCTAGTCTATTAATTATCTTGCCTATTATAGTTAATTTATTCACTATACTAATTATCTTATCCATTATGTTTTTTAATTGTCTTCCTTTTTCTTATTAAATTATTTTTATTTCTTTTTAATATTAGTTATATGTTTTTTTTATAAAACATAGTTACCTAATTATAATAGAATTGAACTTCTAATTAATGAATTATCAATATAATTCATTAATAAATTAAATTATTAAATGACAATTAATCCAATTAACTAATGTATTAATTATAAATATATTTTTAGTAAATTTGTCTGTTTCCCTAGTTTTTCATTAATGTGTATTGTATGTAATTATTAGATATTAGACTTGTATTGTAATTCATATAAATATTACTAATTTGTTCATTATTAAGAGTCATATATAAAATAAAGGTAGTAAGTATTTTACGGCTATTTTGCTTATTTGTTCAAATTATTAATTTGTCTATTATTAAGAGGTGTATTTAAAATATTTACAGTCATTTTGCATATTCTCCCTATTCACGTGATTTTTAATAATTGAACTCATTATCATTAAATAAATAATAATAATGATCTTGTCCAATAAATTAATTTTAGTTACTTTTAATTATTATGTGATTAATTCAAATTTAATTTGAATACTAATTATTGTTAATTATATTTGATTTTCATATTTTATATAAAAGTAAATTATATTATACTATGCACATAAATTTTAAAAACTTAGCTCGTTATATATATAATTAAAATAAATTAATTATTGAAATTATAACTTCTCAGATAACTTATGAGAATTATACTCAATATTTTGAAATTTGTGTTATACATTAAATGCATAGTTATAATTTAATTTAGACTTACAAATTTTTAAATTTAAAATAGAGAAAATCACATTATTTATTATTTTTAAATTTAGTTATCAAAAATACTCTCCTTATAAAATAAAAACAAAAGTTTGTAGACATATAAAAAATTCGTTAACTATTATTAATAATCGTATTATTTTTTACAAAATTAACTAATATAATCATATTTGAATTTTTTTTTGTAAATTTATCTATTCCTCTCTATTCTTACTTTTATATATAATATGATAATATATATTGAGTTAAGTTTATAAAATTTATGTGCTTAGTATAATATGATTTACTTTTATATACAATATAAGAATTATATAATTAATAACTATCAATATTTAAATTAAATGTATGTGACTTAATTAAATGATAATTAAAAGTAACTAAAATTAATTTGCTTGATAAGATGATTATTATATCTCTATTTTAATAATAATGAGTCCAACTATTAAAAATAGATTATATTGCACGTGGATGATTGTGACTAAAGAAGATAGACAAAATGACCATAAATAATTTACTTTTTCTATTTTATATATGACTCTTAATAATAGATAAATTAGTAATTTGGAGGGACAGATAAAATGACTACAAAATACTTGTTGTCTCTTTTTATATATGACTCAATAATTGATAAATTAATAATTTTCGTATGAGTTATAATACGAGTCAAATATTTAATAATCACGTACAATATGAGGGACATACAAATTTACAAAAAAAAATCAATATAATTGTATTAATTAATGGATTTAATTTTGTTATTTAATAATTTAATTATTAGTGAATAATATTAATAATTCATTAATTAGAAATCCAATTATATTAGGTAACTATATTATATATATATATATATATAATAAATAACTAATATTAAAAGGAAAAAAAATTAATATTACTAATATTAAAAGAAAAAAAAGTGAATTGTATAATACAAAATATATAGTAAATATTAGTTTATTCCAAAAAATGATAAAATTGAATATTATCAATTTAACATATATTATTTTAAACATTTTTCTATTAAAATATTAAATTTATGAAATTAAATTATTTTATTAATTTTTATTATTTATTAAATTAACTAACTTAATTATTTAGTATTATTGAGTGTTTTAATTATTTGTTATTTATTGTTTTGGATGAAAAATATTAATTTTGATATATTTATGAATATTATTATTTTATTTATTTTAATATAAATATAAATATTATTTTAATTTGATTTGTTTTTTATATTATTTTATATAATATTTATATTATTTTAAATATTTTTATTAAAATATTATATAATTAAGTTATTTGATTTTATTAATTTTATTATTTATTAAATTAATTTAAATTTTAAAAGTACTAAAATAATAAAATAAATTAATAAGTAAAAATATTAATGATAATATGTTATAAGTAATAAACATGCATTGAATAATCATGTTCTAAATGATAAAAAAATCATATTTTATAACGATTAATGATCAAGTTTAAAATAATATATAATTAAAATATAAACACTGAACCTATAAATAATGAATATAGGATGAACAATCGATTTCTAAATGATAAACAGTCAAGTTTTAAATCACGAACAATCAAATTTTAATAAATAAACTTATAAATTCATTGTTATAATTTATTATACATAATTTATTATCACTATTTTATATATAATTCTAAATAATAAATAAATTAGTAAAATAATAAAATTTGAGATAAATATATATTCATATAATTCACTACGAATAAAATATTATAATAAGTATATATATAATTAGAAGAATTTTCTTACAAGGAAAATAAGAAATATGAAATAAATAATCAAGATGGGAGATAGCGGACTAAAAGGGAGCGAATAAGATGCAGCCCGGCCCATAATCAAATTGCTCGTATACTTCCTCTCCGTCCTTGCTTTTGCTTTCTGTCTTGAGATCGAAGAAAACTCGCCCAGATAAATTTGTATTTAGAAGCTGAATTCACAAGCAAATTCTCACACATTCTCACACACAGCCAAAGCAAAGAGCAAACAAGATGAGCAGCATAGGAACTGGTTACGATCTTTCAGTTACTACTTTCTCCCCCGATGGCCGCGTTTTCCAGATCGAATATGCTGCCAAAGCCGTCGATAACAGCGGGTCTCTTCTTCACTCTCTTATTCTTTGTGTTCCTCGTTTATTCATGAGAATTTGCCTTTCCAATTATCAGTTTTCTCTCGTCGTTAACCATTGCTTTCCATATTTTGACCGCAGTGTTTGATTTTTAAATAGAGTTAAGTGATATTGTAGCCAAATGATGAGCAGCATTAGGGTTTTTCTATTTTGGTTGTTTCGCGGTTTTTGATGTTTTGGATCATTTTTTATCTGCAGTACTGTTATTGGAATTAAGTGCAAAGACGGGATTGTACTGGTATCTTTCATCCTTCTTCTCATTTTTTTTTTCTTTTCCGTCTAGTGTTACTTAAGGACATCTCTTTTTGCATTTTGGGATGGATTGTAATTGTAGTTCTAATTTGGAATTTAGGGCGTGGAGAAGCTCATAGCGTCCAAGATGATGCTGCCAGGTTCTAACAGGAGAATCCACTCTGTTCATCGTCATTCTGGCATGGTATGGTTTTGCTGTCATTTGTGCCTTTTCATTTTTATCCTGGATGGCAGTAAATCAAATAAATTATTGGTTCTCACAGTTTATTGCATCTCTTGAATGCTCTTTGTTGGAGTTCAATGCAGATATTGCTTTTTATACCATACTGTATTCTTGGTGGATGTTTATAATTATCTTTGGCAATGCATGTCAATGCATCTCTGTATTTATTTCTTTCTTGTGTTTTTAAGCATATATAAAGAAGATGGAGTACAGTTGCAATAGGTCAATATATTGGTTGCAATTAGTGCATATAGAAGTCTGGGATAATGGATCGAGATTCATACTTTGAGTGGTTGGAAGCAAATAGCAGTCCTCTAAGAACTATGTGGTATTCTTGAACCAGAACTTTCTGTTAAGTCTCAATAGAGTTAACTTTCTCAGAATATAATTTTTCTATAATGTGTTCATGCTATTTTTTCTTAACAAGTTACTATGCTCAACTTGGTAAGACAAATTTGCTGGAGCATGTAAATACTGGTCCAATTAGAAATATTTAATTGATAATTGTTTTGTAAATACAATGTGACTTTGCATATGCATTCTTTTTGCATTTCATGCTATGGGATTTGAATACCATTTTCAAATTTTCATTAAACAAAAATGTGCATTTATTGAAATGCGTGCTAAGTGTTCTAAATGCTTTTTGTGATGTATAATGCTGCCACTTCTCTAATGATTTTTCACTTGCACTGTTGCACTTATAAGTACAAATGAGGTAAGCATGTATTTGATAAGTTTTCTTCAATCAAAATGCAGAAACCCCACACAGCTTTTGCTGATTTATTGGCTAAATATATACTTCAAATGCAGTCCTTGGCACATGCTCCATATTTGATTTACTTCATTGTTGAATATATTGCCTAATGCTTTACTCCAGTAATTCCACAGCCATGTGCTATTGCTTATCCATCTCTCGAACTCCCATTAACACAGATGGTGTTCATTTTTCTTTTCTTATTATTGTACACGGTGCCTTTCTCTAGGCATTTGAGTTTCTTATGTTTTCACTTTCACAATCATGCTCATCAGTAGATCTTTTTCTCCATTTTCAGAGTTAAACCATTTGAACATGAATGTTGCAATGGTTATAATATACTATGCAATCAGCCTCTAACTCATATCTATCTAAATTCCAATATCAGGCTGTTGCTGGTTTAGCCGCTGATGGGAGACAGATTGTTGCACGAGCAAAGTCAGAAGCAACCAATTATGAAAGGTTTGTTTTTGTGAACCATTGTTTGTGAGAGGCTGAGAAACTGGCTTTTGTTGTTTATTATACACGTTCAAGCTTAAATTTACTTTTCATTTTTTAATTTTTGTGTCTTTAGGCCTACTAATATTGAGTTTTTTCTTTTTTCTGTTTGTTAGTGTTTACGGTGAACCCATACCTGTGAAGGAACTCGCTGAACGTGTTGCTAGTTATGTGCACTTGTGTACCCTTTATTGGTGGCTTAGGTAAAACAAACTGTGAGAATTGATCTATGTTTCTAGCACAATGCGTTTCGCCCTTTAGAAAAGCTCATAACAATTTATCATGATACAGGCCATTTGGTTGTGGGGTAATTATTGGTGGCTACGACCGAGAAGGACCGCAATTATACATGATTGAGCCATCGGGCATATCATATGTGAGTTGACTTTTCCTGATTAAGCTCTTCCTTCATTTTTTTTTTTCTCTTGATGATCAACATTGCTTGGTATCTGATTATAGTTATGCTTGAAATTGCTTACAACTTATCCTTGTGCTTCAAAAAAATTGTAGAGATATTTTGGTGCTGCAATTGGAAAGGGAAAGCAAGCTGCTAAAACGTAAGTTACACATACTCTTTGCTACTGGCTTTTCTTGTTACATTTTGGGAGTTAGTGATGTGGACTGTGATTATCAAGGCAAATAGATCCGAATGAAATATTATTGTTGTGAGATATTGGAAGATATTTGAATAATATTCTTAATTAGTATGATTAAGTAATTAGGGATAGGTAAAGATTTATTTCCTAGTTAGTATTATTTCCTATTCTTTATATATTTGTTTCCTATTTTATATTTATAGAGTTGTATATATAGGGCTTTCTACTATCAATGAAATAATCGATTTCTTTTCATTCTCGTTTCTTTACAATTATCATTTCAAGCTAGTCAATCAATTAAACAAACCTCATTTGGTCAGGGAATTAATCATACTAAAATATGATTTCATCTTTGATGTCCCTTGTTTGTTTTGACTAACAATACATTGCCTCAGTCATTATCTTAACAAAGCATATGCTCAATGTAGTGCATATTTTTTTTTTTGCTTCTAATCATTTAGTAGATGATGTGAGCAGAGAAATTGAAAAGTTGAAGCTCTCTGAAATGACATGCCGAGAAGGGGTTATTGAGGTAGCCAAAATGTGAGTTTTGCCTCCTCCCTTCTGTATAAAATCTTGTGTCTGGAATAAAAAGGAACACCAAAAGAATTATATGAGAGTTTAGTTTTGTTGCAAAAATTATTTAAAGCTTCATCAAAAGAATCTCAAACATCACCCCCATTGAGCGGGGTTTTCCATGGTATGTACTTGATTGCGTTTAATTCACGTTGACTAATTTCCCAACTCCATTGAACAGTATTTACAAGGTGCATGATGAAGCAAAGGACAAGGCCTTTGAATTAGAAATGAGTTGGGTTTGTGATGAATCAAAGAGACAGCATCAGAAGGTAATTTCTGGACCTATACTTCTTTAAATATCATGATCAGTGGTAAAGTGCAAACATAGAAATTAGAGGCATCTTGTGTTTTTTTATATAAAAAGTTAAGGAATCTCTCCCTCTTCCAATAAAATGCAGCCTCAGTTGCTTAGTGGAAAGCGATTTACTAAAGTTTGTCCACTGCATGGCAAGGGCAGGCCTTACAACCCAGCATTTTCGTTCATTAGTTTACATAACTTTCCATCCCACTGATCCCCCGAAAAAAAAAAGGAAAGATCCTTACTAGAAAAAAAGAAGCTAGTACAGTCTGGTCCTAATTTTTTTGCATTCTCTGGGACGTGCATGACCTCCAACAGGTATTGTACTTGATAATAGTGTCATGTATTGAGCTGCTTAGCAGTTTACGGCATTTCTAGGCGGACTAAATAAGTAATAAAAAGGCAAAGCCAAATGGTTGGGTCATTTGTTTGATCTTTTCATTAATCATTAACGTGTGATTTTCAGGTACCCGATGATCTGTTAGAGGAAGCCAAGGCCGCAGCTAGAACTGCACTTGAAGAAATGGATGCTGATTAAAGCCTAAAAAAAGCTGGAAATCCTTTGCAGATGGTCGCTGTTATACTGTCATTTTTCTCTTCCCCAGAATTTCCCTTTGTCAAAAATAGTGGGTTGGGTTTATATTTGGTGAACTCTATGAGCAATCAATATGCTCTCTTCCTCCCTTGTATGGTTAAACATGTGCTTGATCTGACCAGGCTATGTTACTAGATGAATGAATTGGAGGTATTAATTTATTAGCACTTGGTTATATTATCTGCATCTCGGATTTTTGCCTTTTTTTATTATTTGTTTTTTTTTCCAATAACATAATGATATTTTTTGGATTTTCTTTTAGTATATGATATTGTAAAAGCTGAATATTAAACTCATGATTTTTTACTGATTATTTTATGATAAGTGTACCAATTTCGGATTTTACGTTATTACATGCTATGATACTATATTATATCCTATGCATGCTAGGTGTAGTGGCCGGTAGCTTGAAAGGGGAAAAAAATTTTATAGGCAATCTATCGAAAGTTAGTGGGAAAAGCAAAATGACCAAAATTATTAAGTACATAGGGCTTTATATGTATTAGGCTTATGAAATTCTTTGGACTGTTTTCGTTTGATCTGCAAATAAAACAAAATGGGATTTTCCCATAAATATCACGTATAAAAGTATTTGTAAATATGCTTTTTTTTTTTAAAAAAAAAATTTACTCTTTTAAATTTATTATTTAAGAAAATGCATATATATGTAGAATACTATGTATAAAATTTATGGTATACAACATGTATGTCAAGTAATTTAAATTAATTATAAACCCCTGTTATGATTAGTGAACTTTTTTTTTTTTTTTTTACTTTTTATAGAGCAATATTGCATAATTTTCCATTTTAACCAAGACTATTTTACGGTAGATTACTAATTAAGCTAAGAAAAAATTATTATTCATCCGATATATTTTAACATAATATACTAATATTTTCTTAAATTTGAAAAATATACAATTTTTTCTATGTGCTTTGATATAATATACAAATATTCTCTAAAATTTAAAAATTATATTATTCATCCCTTAAAAGTTTGATATATTACAGTAATACTATTTACAAATTTAATTTATTATATTAATATCAAATTTTCAGAAAGATAAATAATATGATTTTTAAATTTATGTTATTATTCCCAATTGGTAGGATTAGTGAAAAATTTTTAAAAGCTCAAAACCGACTGTTGGGCTATTTTGGTACCTTCGGACCTGATGGCCATAGTAGAGACTGGGCAGCTTTTTTATTAAGAAAATTTAATAGTTTACCGAGATTTATATATTTTTTTCTCATTTACCCAGATTTTGTTTATTTTTATTAGTACCAAAAAAAATTTTCAACCATTTTTTCCTTTTTATTTTCATCTCCGTTTTATAAATCCAGAAAATC
The DNA here is from genome assembly GCA_949630135.1 of Balakata baccata. Classification (NCBI taxonomy): domain Eukaryota; kingdom Viridiplantae; phylum Streptophyta; class Magnoliopsida; order Malpighiales; family Euphorbiaceae; genus Balakata; species Balakata baccata. The sequence continues at coordinate 10,802 of CATIWF010022255.1, read as the reverse complement.
CAAATTTTGTATAATTCGCTACTGTGCTTGGTTCCAGGCGTTAATTTCCTTTTGATATTGATCGGCAGCGATATTAGGATGCAAAACTCTAGCAAGTTTTCGATAAGCAGATTTGATCTCTCCACACGTGGTGCCCATATGAATTCTGAGAACTTCGTAAAGTGATCAAGTTGAAGCAATGTGGGAGGAGGCTTTCTCGGCAGTGGCGGTGAAGACACAAAGAGGACGGAAGCTGACACAAGAGGGGTGAGAATGGAGCCCATCAGCAAAGTATGTGTGATTGAATCAAAGTATCTCCAAAGTATATTTAATCTATTCCCATAGAATTTTCAAAGGCTCCAAGTATTCTTAAAGTATATTTAAAATATTCCCAACATATTATTAAGAAATTTTCAAGATATATCTAAGATACTACGAGGTATTCTTATAAAATTCTTAATGTATATTCAATGTATGCTAACGGTATTCTGAAAGATATACCGAATTGTTTGTTTGAGATTTTGTAATATTTTGAATCGTTTTTTTATTATGTAATTAAATTAAGATATCCCCAAAATATTCTCGATGTATTCCTCAAGAATTCCCAAAATATATTCAATGTATCCCCAATGTATTTTGAAAAGCATACCAAATTGTTTGTTTGACAATTTGTAATATTTTGAATTTTAATTGAATTCTATTTTTCTTATTCTGATTTTTTTCTTTCTTAGTAAAAATTAAACTAAAAAATACTCAAAATATATTGAAAATATATTGTCTAAATTTATTTTGGAGTGATTTTAAAATTTAGATAATATTATAATTTTGGAAAATTGTTTGTATTTTTGTAAAATTTCCTTTTTATTCCTAATCACTTCAATCACAATTCCACTTTATCCTCATATAGGGGTGTTCACAAACCACCAAAACCGAATCAACTCAAATTAATACGTAATCAAACTGCGGTTTAAAAAATACATTGGATTGTACTTTTTTTTAAACTACATTTTATAAATTGGATTGAATTTTTTATATTTAAATCTGCAAACCGATTCACAATCTGCATATATATATATATATATAATCATAAATTTTTTTAAATTATAATTTATCATAATATATCTTTACATTTATTATCAACTTACTAAAAAAAGGTAAAAGTGATAATTATAGTTATTTATATAAAAATATATTGTATAATTATAAAATTAATAAATTATTTATAAATATATAATTCTTATATTTTATAAATATAATTCCCATATGGTGACAAGAATGATGCATTTCTAAAAAAAATTAGTGGAATAGTCATCGGTTGAGAATAAAACGGAGCTATATATGTATTTGATGGAATATTGTGAATAATTGGTTAAATGACACAATATATTAAATTAATAGAAGCTTAATGTTTTAAAATTTTCTATAATTTCAAAAATTGTAAGAGATGTCTTATCAATTTTAATTTTAATAGTTGCCTCGAAATCCACTTTTTAGCATTGGCTCCTAAAATAGTAGAGGCTTTTAGTATTGATTCCTAAAAAAGTAGAGGCTCATGTATATATACAAAATTGGTGTGGTATGAGACTATCTTCTCTTAACTTTCAAAAAATATTGAATGATATAGAAAATTTTGAAGAAATTCTATAAGATAACAAATTTTCTTTTTTTTTTTTTCAAAAAAGCAAAAGTATTTTTTTTATGCATAAATTCTAACACTATTTTCTTATAGGAATTTCTAGACATAATATAGTTAACAATTAATGTCGAAGTTGAAGACAATGATCACAAGGAATATTGAATGATTAATAAAGGGAAATGATATTTTTACTTTTTTTTATATATAATTCAATTTTTACAAAATTGATTTTTCTGTATTTATTTTTATTGTAAATTTTATTGTTGTATATAATTCAATTTTTACAAAATTGATTTTTCTGTATTTATATATAATATAGTTAGATTCGATTGATTTTGGTATTTTGTATATTCATATATTGCGTTGCAAAAATATTCAATTCACAAGCAAATCTTGGGTTGGATTGACTGTTCCAATCCGCGATCTGCAAAAATCCCTGGACCTCATCCACCTTCCCTCTTTCTCTCTCTCTCTCTCTTCTTCGCCATTCTCCAGTCCCCTCTCCACGCTGATCTAGTCCTGACCTTCAACTCACCGCACCATTCCCTCTTGTGCAATCTGCCCAGCTCAATCTTTGGTGTTAACATCAAGTTCCGCTTCTGTCGGAGGAGGCAACAAGGTTAAGATACTCTCTCAATCTCTCTCCATATCTCTGTGTTTAATTTCTTTTTCTGCCCCACCAACTCGTTCGAGTTCATCAATTTCAATGTTTTTTTTTTTTTTAAATATTTAATAGAATTACAAACATAATCTGTAGAATGAATATCCATGCTTTGTTCTAAGTTCGATGGTTGATTCTCCCATTACTTTTCTCTCTTTTCTTTTCCTTCCTTTCGTCCTTTATCTTTGCTTTATATCAGTCTATACCTATTGAATAGGCAAATTCTCTTTATATATGGTCAAAGATTATATCTTTTGCCTTTGTCTAATAAGATACTGAACATTTTAATGATACCATCTTCCCCAGTTGCGGAGTGATCCTTGAGTTGATTTATATATTCAAATTCGCATAGCTTGTGTGAATGATGTATGTTCGAACTGAGACTTTGAAAGGCCAAGGTGAGTGAATTTTTATAGCTTGAAACGTCTACCGAACCATTTTTTTTAGCTAGACTACATGTGAAGAAACATATGTAATTGATTTTAGTTTCCACTAAGCAAAAATGGATGCTTGTGTCTCGTTGTTCCTAGAAAAGAAAGTTTATTATTATGAAAGGATAAACTTATTTCAATCCATTAGAGAATAATATAAAATTATTAACTAATGGAATATTTCAGCAATCCTAACATGGAAGAGTCTTTAATTGAAAGGATATTACTAAGAAGTGATACCGGTCCTAGTAGGCACCATTTTTCTTCAAATGAATGAACTCTGCAGGTCAAATATGGATCATCTCTGTTCTTAATGTAAACTTGCATATCATTTGAGTATCTCAAATTTTGGATCTTTATCATTTATCCAGTTATCAAATTATGGCAGAGATGTTGGGCTAACTGAAGTTATTGCTTCACTTGCAACCAATAGAACCCTATTGGAACATGGGTAGGGGTTAATTCTTAATTGTGATTTTAACTGTTTTTAGATGATTATCTGAAATGATTACAGTTTCGGGATTTGGGCATTATGGGATCCTTTTTTTTTTCCTTCAAATGACAACAATAATGGGTTGTGTTTCATTTGTTGTCAGTCTCTGAAGAGCTTTGAAGCTCTGTTTGGACTGATATATGGTGCATGACTGCATGGTCAGTATTGTGCAAGGAACTTTATTTCCAAAGGCATTTGCATATGGGTTTTGTTTCTGGAATGTCTTCATTACTAGTTCAGAATCTGAGCGTTGTGTTTCTGCAGGTTGCTATTGTCGCCAGAAAATTTAATGAATAAACAGTGTTGGTTGAATTTAAGGATAATTTAGAAGACATCTAGACAGAAAAGAGAGACTGATGTTGCTACGTTATGCAAAACTGTTTAGCCACTTAGATTCATTACGGAAATCTACCAAATCCCCATGGATTTTTTTGTCTTCATTCTCTTGTTCAGACACTGCTCACACAAAAGCAAAGTCTGCTCCTTTACAGGTATGCCACTCCTTTTCTTCCCTATTTCTTGCATTTCTACTTCCAAGACACAACTTCAGGTATCTAATCATTTTCAGTTTTTACTTCTCATCTATTATAGTAACCCTATGTCTGGGGCTTGTTGTAGGAAACCAGAATGAAGGATAGGTTTATGCTAAATGCCAAGGGAGGTGATGGTGGCAATGGTTGTACCAGTGTTCGCCGTAGTCGACAAGACCGCCATGGTATACCTGATGGTAGGTTTATTGTTTTAATTCAATTTTCATAATCATAGTTTTAGTCTTTTAGAAATGATTAGATATATTACTTTATCAAACAAATTTTTTTCATACGATGTGCCATGGTTATTTTCTTTGATCATCATTTCTTCAGTGTCTCCATCTTTACACTGATTTCAAAATTTTCCATTCAGGTAATTTATATGTCGTCTTCATAACACTCAATCTTGTTGGTTATCTACAATGGCAACTAAGAGCAATTGATGTATTTGTGAAATGGTGTTTCTAATGGTACTTCTCCGGTTCATATTAGGTGGAAATGGTGGAAGAGGTGGTGATGTGATTTTAGAGTGTTCCCCTGCAGTCTGGGATTTCAGTGGTTTGCATCATCACGTTGTGTGTAGCCCTTACCTTCCTAACACCTTTCTAACAGTATTCTTGCAGTAAGAGAAATAATTCCTGTCTTGTTTTGCAGAATGCATCCAGAGGGGGTCATGGAGGTTCGAAGAATATTATAGGAACTCGGGGAAAAGATAAGGTTATCATTTATAAGTTTTAGTAGACAACAAGATCTTATGGTGGTGTCTGTTGTTTGGACAATGAATGTGCAGTTATTTATTGAGAAATTCTTTTGTTGTCTAGTAGGTTCTCCAAGTTCCTGTTGGCACTGTTATTCATCTTGTAAAGGGTGAACTTCCATCCATAGTTCAAAGATGTTCTACAACAGCCTTAGATCCATGGGAACTTCCGGGCACTCTTCATACTGACCAATTAGAATCTCATGAGCAGTCTGTATCTAAGAGCACAGACATGGCAGAGGAAGTTGAGTCATTGGATAGTACTGGTGCCTCATCGAATCAAGATCAAGGGACTGCACAGGAATTGGCAAGCAGACAAGCCACTCAAGAAGTGTCAAAAAATGTGGAACATGTGCAATGTAATGTTGCAGAATTAACAAAACCTGGTCAGCAAATTATTATTACTCATGGAGGGGAGGGTGGTTTGGGTAATGTGTCTTCTCCCACTGTTCCAAAAAAGGGTCAGCTTGGTAAGCCTGGACTGAATAAGAATAGTACCTTTGGTCCAGCAATTTCTTGTGAGGATAAGTCCTCTCGTAGCATTGGTTTACCTGGCTCTGAGGCTGTCCTTGTATTGGAACTTAAAAGCATCGCCGATGTGGGCCTTGTTGGGATGCCAAATGCGGGGAAAAGTACACTTCTTGGAGCTCTATCCAGGGCAAAACCTAGGGTTGGCCACTACGCCTTCACAACTCTTAGGCCAAATTTAGGGAAATTGAAGTTTGATGACTTGTCAATCACAGTGGCAGACATTCCAGGACTTATAAAGGGTGCTCATGAAAATCATGGACTTGGACATGCTTTCCTGAGGCACATAGAACGGACTAAAGTTTTGGCTTATGTGGTAGACTTAGTTGCTGGATTAGATGGAAGAAAAGGACTTCCACCATGGGAACAATTGAAAGATTTGGTGTTAGAGCTTGAGCACCATCAAGAAGGTCTCTCCGGTCGGCCCTCCTTAGTAGTGGCTAATAAAATTGATGAGGCAGGGGCTGAGGAAGTTTACCAAGAATTGGAAAGAAGAGTGCAAGGTGTACCTATATTTCCTGTATGTGCTGTCTTGGAGGAAGGGGTATCAGAACTGAAATCTGGTCTTAGGATGCTCATGGGTAGTGAAAATTTACAGAGACTCAGTTTAGATAAAATTGATTGTTCGTGACGAGTTTGATAGGAAAATAGTCTTTTTGGGACACTGTAATTATTTTTTTCTATGGAGTTAAAATTATCACGGCTGTATTTCAGATGTCGTTTTTATAAGGTTTCTTGTGCTTTGTTAACATTCACTCAATAAATAAATGAGATATTGAGATCCAATCTTTCAAAGTTTACTGCTCTCTACCTCTGTTTCTTATTAGGAGACAACTATGGATTCTAATTCTATAGTTTCAACTAGGAACATATAACTCTTTTCTTTTCTTTCTTTTTCATTTTTTTTACATTTTTCTTTTTAAATTTAAATTATTTTTATATTTATTAAGGTTTATAGAGCTTTGATGAGGTTCAGCCTAACAATCCACACCCTAGGCCGAGAACCAAAATTCATAGGTAACTAATACCATGCATTTGAAATGAGCAAATTCAACAATAGCTACCTTATATTTCAGTTTTTGTTTCTTGTGATATTTCATTGGAGCTTTACAGTGTAGCTCATCTAACATAACAATTTCAGCAAAGAAGAAAGAAAAGCAAAGGTCATGGAAAATCCATTTTATCAGAGTGGAACAAATTCATCACTCAAGACTGAAATATTTATTTTGAGAAAGAAGTATAAATAGGAAAATGTACAAACTCAAACCTACCAAAATTTCACAGAACTCAAGGATATTGAAACTCTTTTCTGTCATTTGATTACAATCATTTCACTGACACAAAAAAACTAAGCCTTTTACTTCTTGCCAGATCTTCCCCACAGAGATTGCCAGAAGACCGGCCAGTTCTTCTGCGCCTCGTTCCAACCCAAGAGCGAACCTTCCCTCATTGGATCCCAACTGGATGACACAATACCATAACTCACCCAACAATGCAGTACCAAAGAAAAAGAATGAAACTATAAAAGGCACCCATGTAGGCACATCAATCTTCAATCCAACTTTTAGACAGTAAAAAAATGGAAAGAACAAGAAGCCAATGAACAAAGGAATTCCTACTGAAAATCCCATTCTGCTAATCATCCTATTCGTCACTACCTCCGGTATGATGCCTGCATCCGGTTCATCATTATCATAACCATTGTCATTGTCTTCACCTTCATCGTTTTCTGTCTTTGATTTCTTGTTCTTTTTGCTTTTCCTTGGAGGAGGACCAAACCCTTGAGGGCTATTCAAGGTAGCATACTGGGGCCTTGAGTATGACAAATGGTATTGATTTCCACAAAAATTGTGTTTGGTAACTGGGAATTTAAAGGTTGAAGCTTGTAAAAAATGGCCATCAATCTGTACACCCACATACAAGGTATAACTAACAACAAACAAGCAAGCCAGCAAGCTATCATGGAAATTAAAGAAATTAAAGTTACATCCTTTTCTGAGCAAAACTGCATAAGGAACCCAAATATGTCTTTAAAACATTAAATTGATTATATTTATACTTATTAAGTTTTATATTTGATTATATACTTATTAAGTTTAGATTCAATATTTATACTATAGAGCTATTATTTTTAATTTATATTTATTATTTGTTTTATGAATTTATTTCATATTTGATTATATTATTTATTATTTGTTTTATGATTATATTATTTATTATTTCATAATAAAATAATTTATTATTTGTTTTATATTTATTATTTTTATATTTGATTATATACTTATTAAGTTTAGATTCAATATTTATACTATAGAGATATTATTTTTAATTTATATTTATTATTTGTTTTATGAATTTATTTCATATTTTTTACTTACTAAGTTTATATTTATTATTTAATAACTGTAAATATATTATTTTATAATTATAAATTTATTATTTGTTTTCATGAATTTCTTCCATCTATATTTCTTTATTTACTTAATGGGTTCATATTTATTATTTAATGACTGTAAATATTATTTTATAACTATAGATATATTATTTTATAACTATATATATTTTTATAATTTTTTTTTCATTTTTCATCTATATTTGATTATTATATGAATTATTACAAATTAGACTCTCACAGATCGCATTCCCAAAATGGAATATGTTCATCTATTTGTAATAGAATAATGAATTACAAAAAAAAAATAAATCGAACAATATAAATAAAATAGTAAGAAAATCTTGTCAAAAAAATAGAAAGATAATTGACCAAGAATAATAAACAAAATAAATAAAAAAAAATAACAGAAAAAACGCCAAAAACAAAGAGTTGAAAAAATAATCATTAAATTAAAAAAATTACTATTATTAAAATAACGTAGTTATTAAATAATATACCTACCACGGGAGCACCTAACATTGTGACAAGACTGCCTTAAACATTATTAACAATGACAAAACAAAAATTAGGGCCCATTTTTCTTTAAGACTTTGAAGGCCCATCATTCATTATTGTGCACAATTCTGTTTTGTCAATGCTTCAATTCAACTCTATATTTCTGTAATCTAGACTTGATTTTCCTTTGTGAACTTCCAAACTTGGTTCTCTTGGAATGTGGGTCTAACTCCAACAAAACTTGGCTGGAAATATAAGGTTGGAAATGATAAAAATAAATATTAATTATGATTTGAGTTGAAAATATCTCATATGAAGATGTGGATATGTTTTTGTATTTTTTCCAAAAATAAATGTATATGGGAATGATTAAACATTATAAAACAAATATAAGCATTGACTTTATTATGTACTAAACCTAACTTTGATTAGTCATTTTCATTCTTGAAGAGTCACATGGGAGAAAAATAGAAACCATTCTTTCTTAACCTGTTACTCACTTTTTTATGTGGTCCATTTTGATATTGCAAGTAAATTCCATGAGATGCATAGCAATCAAGAATAGTGGAAAAACCCAATTTGTAATCTTTAACCTCAAACGTTGAATTTATGTAACCAATTGAAATTAGCTGAATTGGAACACCAATCATGAGTTAGTTATAATCTATAATCGAGACGAAAAATCTAAAATTCAATATCCAACCTCTACAAAAATGTATAAAAAAAACCATTGAATTTCTATAAAATATTATATGTGCAAGAATCTATCTTCTTTACATGACCCATAGTCTATTGATAAATGAATGAAGTATAGATTTAGGAATGTAATAATGAGTAATTAGGCAACCAAGAGAGGTGAGATTGATATTTCATTTTCTATTATGTAGTCAACAATCTATTATCTATTGGGTCTTCTAATGAACGAATAAAATAATAATGAATTTGGACTTTTTGGATTAAAAGTTTTAGAAAAAATATTTGATGAGTCATTTTTCACTAAAAAGCTAGGGCAGACTGAAGAATAGAAGAAAAATAGCCAAAAATGTGCTGTATTTGAAGAGAATAATTGAAAAAGAAAAGCAAAGACCACACTATCAAAGGATAGAATGAAGTGAAGCCCCACAACATGGAATTATATCCATCTGTAGCTCTTCTTGTTCTTGATATGCACCATTCTTTTTTCCAAGAAAAAAAGTGGGAAGAGAATCTCAATCTCATTTTGGTTTCCTTTCCTCTCAGTATTTTATTACTGTTTTCATGTGAGCCTTCCCCACCCTCTTCTTTCACCTCTTCCCAAACACTGTCCTAATAATTGTACTGTTTACATATTCAATTATTCATCTAATAATTGTACTATTTTATGTGCCTCAAACAATTATTTCTGAATATATAAAGGCTAAATCCATTTTCAGCCATTTTAATTTTTATCGGTTTGTTCTCTACATTGGTTTTTAGTACTGATTGCTTATTTAAATCCATTTTTTATCTAATCTGTCTCTAGTGAAATTTTTATATTCCAAACTTAGGTTTTTAGCTCTTACCCTCTTTATTTTAACTTGAAAAATTTATTATTTGCTCTTTATAATTTGACATAGTACCTTATGATATTTGAAAATATATAATTTGCTTCATGTAATTTGATATAATACACTAGTATTTCTTGAGGTTTGAAAATTATATTATTTACCCTTTAAAGTTTTGACATATTGCATTAATACCCCTACAAATTTGATCTATTGTACTAGTACCTTTTGAACAAAAAATAATATTCTTTCTTATTAGCATATTTTGTTATTAGCATATTTTGTCAAACTATATAGAATAAATTATATATTTTTCATACATCAGAAGGTACTATTATATTATATCAAATCACAGAAAACAAATTATATATTTTTTAAATTTCAGAAAAATACTAATATATTATATTAAATTATAGAGATAAATAATAATTTTTCCTTTTAACTCTGTGTCAGCTCTAATTTTAGGTACCTACCTCTGCCACTAATTAAACCAACCAAAAATAATAAACAATAATTATCAGATCCTAAAACTAGGCCTGACCAGCAGGCCTCCCATTACAACCATCCTAAGATCTTCATACATATTAAATTTAACATATCAATCTAAGGATAGGATAAATTTGTTATAAAAGCTCTTAAATTTGAATCCCATTGAATATATTTTTAGGGAACAGTAAAAAATTTTAATTGCAACTAAATTTTAAATATAATCAATTTTAAATAGTAAAATGAATGAGATTTACTGTTGTTTAAAAAAAATAAAAATATCCGTAAGAAAACTTGGAATAGTATAATTCTAGAAGTGAAGATTACAATGATATGAGCAAGCATAATTAGTTTGTCGGTATACCCAAGGAAAAAAAAATGTATGGATGCTAACATCGGAAAACAATATTTCTTTTTCTTGCAACTTAACATCAGATATATATATATAAAATATTTAAATGGGTACGCGTAAAATTTTTTACTTAATTAAGTCTTTATTTTTTTACTCATAAATTAAGTTAACAATATAAGTTATAATATAAAAATTAAATTTTAAATTATAAATTTGAATATAATAATATATTTAAAAATAAAAATTATAAATATTAGCAAACACAATTAAGTTGTATTAACTAGAAAACTGAATTATCTTAGAAACTTTAAAACACTATCGTTTTTTTTATAAAATTTTAAAACCTTAAATCTCTCTAAAGAAGCTCTGATGACAGTAAAATTTTTGTTTTTTCTTGCTATGTTGACCATAAAACTCTCAAGCATGACAGTTATATGTATTATTTTTCAAATTTAAAAAGAGATTTAGGTTTTAAAAATTTAGAAAAAATAAAAATGATGGTGTTTTAACGTTTTTAAGATAATTCAACTTTCTAG
>CATIWF010022238.1:0-11596 GCA_949630135.1 Balakata baccata | reverse complement strand
GGAAGAGTCATGTAATTAGCTCATTTTGGAGGTGCATATTATATAGAAGACATGAATCATAGGTCATCGGTCGAGCCTCACCAATCTCTCTCTTTGCATTGCACATATGTATAAGAACATGACATTTGTATTTTGGGTTGTCTATCCCCATATGTATAAATTAGTAAATATGTAATAGTGTGTAAATGTGTATTTACCTTTAACCTTTGTAACTGAAATAATTGAACATAATGTCTGAATTGTTAACATATGTGATATATTAGGTTTATAATCAAGAAGTGATGTTTAGCTGAGCTATCAAATGTTACAAAGTGATATTGATATATGATTAAAAAAAAATTATCCCTCGTTATAAACAAGACCATGTCCTATTCTATGCAATATACGATAACATGATATAAGTATAAGTGATATCCACAGGTATAAGGTGTTACATTTACATTCATCAAGCTTGAATTTCTTCAAGATCTCTTTAGCATACTTCTTTTGGCAAATAAAAACTTCATATTCATTTTGCTGAATTTCCATACTAAGGAAGTAGGACATTAGTCCTAAGTCTTTCATTTTGAAAGCTTGCATCATCTTTTGCTTAAGCTATTGCATGAAGTTAACTTTGTTCTCTATCACCAGTAGATCATTTACATATAATGAAAGAATATTAGCTCCAACCTTCATTAAATACATGGTTGATTCATAGAGACTTTTAGAGAAACCCAGACCCTTTAGACGCTCATCAATCTTGCTATAATAGGCTATAGGAACCTACTTTAGGCCATAAAGTGCCTTTCTCAGCAGATAATCCTTGTCTTCTTCTGCTTCTTTTACAAACCCTTTTGGTTGATCTACATAAATCTCCTCTTGCAAATAACCATTCATGAATGCTGACTTGACATAAAGCTAATATACTCTCCAGTTCATTTGTGTAGCAATTTCAAGTAGAAGTCTGATTACATCTAATTTGGTCACTAGTGCAAAAGTGTCAGAGTAATCAACACTTGGGATATGTGCAAAGCCTTTCACCACTAACCTGGCTTTATTCTTGTTGACAGTGCCATCAACCTTTAATTTTGTTCTATAGACCCATTTGACCCTAATTACTTTTCTATCTTGAGGTTTGTCAACTAGCTCCCATGTATTTGCTTCCTCAAAGCTAGTAGGTTCACATATTGCCATTTTGCGTCTTTAATACACATCTACAAGTCCCCTTGTTCCTCTAATAGGTCTAAATTCTATCATTTCAGCTTTGAATTTTATGGCTGATAAACTTTATATGCAATACCCTCCCATGTAGTAGGCCAACTCCAACTATACAAGAGAACGCTACCTAATTATGTCTAAATTAAAAGCTTTTTCTATCTTATTTAACTTATCACATAAGCATGCATACAGTTTCAAACTTTTTGCTATACTAGATTAAAACGGTTACTCAACACTAAATCAATTCCATGAATCATATAACTATATCCATGTCTCAGTCTAACATATTACATCCTTATTAGAAATCTAACAATATAAATAAATAATTAATTGCAATATGCCTTTATTAAAATTTGTCTAACTACCCAGTGAATGAATAATATATAGATGATGCATGAATTGACTATGACTTCTCCGATAGGTTCGAACTCCTCTTCTTATGTCAACTTAACTACCTATTGGCTCCAACCTGCATGTGGAAAGCTTAATGGTATATATAATCATAACATGAAAGTCAACATCAATCTTAAATATATACATTCATATACTACGCATTTAATCACCTCATAGTCATGTTAAAACATCTCATAGTTCAGTTAAGGGAGCATACTTGGTAAGCGGAAGCTATAATCATATATGCATAAATCTCATATTCTTACTATTGATTTATCATTTAATCGCCCAACTACTCGATAACCAGACTATCTAGATATAAGGTTATGAATAGGAGTGTTCTCAAAACCTAAGGCAACCTATTCACATATATGTTCTTGTAACTATGATTCTAGTCAAGAGCACTCCTAGAGCCTAAGCCTTTTGACTATAACATAAAGAGGGTCATGGGCGCTCCCAGTGACTAAGCCCCTTTCCCATAACACATGGAAACTACGGTACCATAAGTATAATCCTGAATGACATGTCATCTATCCTAGCTAGTCCTAGTATGAGTAATAAGCATATAAAATCTGTTTTGTACTTCTATATCTGTTTTGTACTTTTCCTTATCTATTCTATATAATTTACATCACATGTATCATCACATTCACATCATATACCATTTTCATGAAAAGCAATACATATATATATATATATATATATATATATATATATAATCCCATCCATGTCATGTGTCATATCATTTAACATACATAATTCAACATTAACATATATCGTATCACTTTTGTTGACATGTAACTAAACTCATAAATCATAGTCATTCTCATGTATAACATCATTTATATCAAATAATATATCACAACTTCTATTATGTATCCATATTCATAAACTTGCTCAACCATGTCATCTTCCTTTTATTTATTTTACAAGGCTAAATCCATCCCCAGCCCCTTGAATTTTTCAATTTTTTCCAATTTTCCCCCAGATCGATTTTCGACACCGGTTGCCCACTTTAATCCATTTTTGGTCCAATTTGCCCCCCTATGAAATTTTAAAAATGTAACAATTTACCTTTTTCCCCCCTGACTAACAACCAAAATCATAATAAAAACGAAAAATCATATTTTAGCTGCCAGGTCAGCATGGGGGAGGGGCGGCAAATTATTACATTTTAAAAATTACATATTCCTAGTTCTTATCATAAGGCTCATATATTTTTCTTTTCCATTTCATAGTATTCATAGCAATATACAATTTTGGGCTTTAAGCCCTATACATGTACAAAATATATGTCATATTACAAGCCATAACACTATTTCCAAATGCATGAATATGCAATATGCAAAATACAAAATATGATAGATTAGACCCATAAACCGTGTCTTAAATGTCTGCACTCGATATGGGCTCTAGCTTCTCTTCTCAAAACAACTTCTACTATCTACAAGCAACTTAACTTGTATGAGTAAGACTCATGCTAAGTTATCTTTAGCCTAGTGGTACATATAGGCATTGAAATTTTTCCATGCAAGCAATCAACATATGTAGCACAAAACAAATCATGGCATATGAACATATAAATTGTGTTTATGAAAAATATAGTAATGTTGTATCGCATGCATGTAATGTCATGTCCATATAATAATTCGCATGAATTTCACCTATGGTCCTCCAATTATATAACTTGTAACAATTCAGTACCTGAAAGATTATTTGTAATACAAAAGTACCTCAATTATCTAACTCGTAATAACTTAGTACCCGAAAGATTATTTGTAACACAAAGGTACCCCAATTATGTAAATCGTAACAATTCAGTACTTTAAAAATTATTTGTAATACAAAAGTATCTAAACATTTATTTTGTAACTAAATAGTACTTATGTCTTCAATTATTAGAATTCATTTAGCATTGTGCTTGGAAAAAAACATTTTTCAGAAAAAGTTGTATTTTTTACTTTTTTGAGTTTTGAAAACTATTTTTGGTAAATACAGATAAATAGATATTTTTTCTAGAAGTATATTTGAAAAAAAATAATTCATAAAAATTAAAAAAGAAATTAGTCAATTAAATAAAAAAAATTCAAAACCTGCTTTTGGAACACTTAATAGCACTCTCAAACACTTTTTAATCTCTTTAACAGAAGTATAACATGAAATGTCTAGATAAATTTTAATAAAAATAAAATTAGTTGCAATACACATTCAGTAAAATTGAAATTTATCTTATGTGAATATTACATCTAATTTTATTTTTATTAAAATTTATTTGATGTGAATATTTTATATCACACTTATGTGAAGGAGACTAGCATTCAAATACGGAAGTACTATTTAGTTACAAAATAAAAGTTGAGGTACTTTTGTATTACAAAATAAAAATTGAGTTACTATTGTATTACAAATAATCTTTAAGGTACTGAATTGTTATAATTTACATAATTGGAGTACTTTTGTGTTACAAATAATCTTTCAGATACCGAGTTGTTACGAGTTATATAATTGGAGGACCGTGAGTGAAATTCACCCTAATAATTCATGCCTTTACTTTTACATATATCACATAAAACTTATGCATTAACTGTTTCTTTAATGCATGGAATACATTTCATATGCCTACATCATCTATTCTAGTCATTTATGAATTTTTACTTTTCAACTTGACAGTCTTGTTTGCTTTCTTTACCAATTAAACAACTTTAACAAATAGCCCAAGCCTCATTCCCAGATCGGTTGGATATGGGATGTGAAGTAGGCACACCCAGTCTAAGGCTAGACACCTTACTCATCCACTGTAATCTGTATGCTCATTTGAGCTCCCTTAAGTTAAGCGTGCTCACTCAAAACTCGAGCTCAGCTAACTTGTCTAAGTATAATAGGTATGTGTACAGGGAACATGAGCACATAGATTAGGGCTAGACAACCTGATCCTTACTCATACATCTCATTGATGTATATGTATCGCTTATTCCATTCATAATGCATCATTTACCCTAAAGTAGTCCTCAGGTAGAGAAATGAGCATTTATCTAAAAGTATCCCCTTCTATTTTAATCACATTCTTTTATGTTCCCATCTTGTTTCACTTAATATATGCATGTTCACATATCACATTTATGCTTATCAATATGTTTTCATATGTTTTTACATCATACTTCAACATTTGTGCATGATTGGCATATTTCGGACCTACCAAAACATCATTTAATTCATTTTTGCTATGAATAGTGTCTTCACAGCTATGAATTTTCGAGTTGGCCGTGAAGCCTACTGCAACTATGTTCATGGTCATGACAGCTTGATTCAAGTCCATAATAGTTTTTAACATTGTTTTTACACTGGTTGTGAAAGGACATAACTTTTTTGTTATGCTCAAAATTTACCAAAATTCCATTCCTAAACACATCGAAATCATCCATAAGCATTGGACACAAATACAATCAGGTTGACACCACTCAAATCATCACCAAACATGGCCACAACTAGGCTGAACAACACACACTTTGAGTCACATATGCCATTTTTATGCTCATTTAACACTCAATACCCATTTCAATACTCATTTTAATATCTCTAACATGTAATATACTATTCCATGCTTTTGAATTCAATAATAAAACATTACTTACCAATCACACATGCTCAAATACCATATAAACACATTAGATCTTTTTCATGCATTTATCACATTTAAGGGGGCAAATAACAATGCATATATGTACAAACCTCTATTAGGAGCTTGACAAAAACCCAACCATAGAGCTATCTACTCTCCTTATCGATCTCCTCTATCTTGTATTTGTTTTCCTATCATAAATAATACAATATATCAAATACTATGTATATGGTAATATGACAAAAACGTAAAACTACCCCATGCTTCCCAAACTATGGTTATTATGCATGGTTTCTAACTCAATATCATGTTATCTTACTTCCAATAATCTCATAGAACACAAATACATGCAAAATCCAAACATTCTTCTTCTCCCATATCCTCTCTTCCATGGATTTCCAACCAAACAACTCAATCACCTCATATAGCTTCATAATCATGTTAAAGTGGTGGTTTTCTTGGATTTTCTTACCTCTTGAGAGCAGAAATCACCCTTGATCATGTAAAGAACTCATGGGCTCTATTGCACCAATTTTCTCTCTTCTCCAAAACTTTACCAAAGTTGAAAATTCCTTCAAATCTTGCTTTAATATTGTTTTCTCTCTTGATTTGGTGTTAATTCACTCAAAAACCCTGAAGAATCACTCCTTTGGTGTTCTTGGGTATGTGTGAAAAGGGTTTAGAGTTTATAAAATGGTGAAAAATGAAGATAAGAACTTAGAAAAATCATTATTTAGTCGCCTTTCACGGTCATGAACAAATCCTTCACGGTCATGAACAAAGATCTTTTACGATCATGAACAAATCCTTCACGGTCATAAACAAAGAACTTTCATGGCCATGAATGTCTACAGTAAAAAAAATCAATGCTTATCTTTGACCATAATGTTCATGGGTGTGAATAATACATTTTCCCATTTTCTTCCTTTCCTTCATCCCTCTCTTCAAACGAAAACCAAAATTGATCAATATACTCTAGATATACCTCATGTATACCCCCATATATCTCATGTATGTCCTCATATACCTCCAATACACCTCTCATCTATTTGCTCACATATTCATGCAAAACAACTAAACCATAATTAATGTGTGTTACAATTCTCTCCCCTTTAAAAATGTTTCATCCCTGAATACCTGATATGTCATCATGGAACAACTGTGGATATTGTTCTTTCATCACTTCTTTGCTTTCCCACATAGCTTCCTTGACTGTATGGTTCCTCTATAATACCTTTTCTAGTGGAACTTGCTTATAATGAAGCTCTTTAACTTCCCTGGCCAGAATACGAATCGGTTCCTCTTCATAAGCTAAATCATGATTCATTTGTACATCCTCGACTAGTATGATATAAGATGGATTTGATTGATACCATCTTAACATAAAAATGTAAAACACATTATGGATTTGACTCAACTCTAAAGGTAGAGCGGTTCTATAAGCAACTAGTCTGGTTCTTTCCATAATCTCATATGGCCCTATAAATATCGGACTTAATTTACCTTTCTTGCTAAATCTTAAGACTTTCTTCCAAAGAGAAACTTTCAAGAACATTTTATCTCCCACTTCATATTCAATATCGTGTCTCTTGAGATCAGCATAAGATTTATGTTTGTCAACAGCTGCTTTAAGCTTATCTTGGATTACCTTTACTTTCTCTTCATTTTTCTTCACTAGATTTGGGCCTACTATCTTCCTTTATCCAAGCTCCATCCAACATAATGGCATCCGACATTTTCTACCATATAATGCCTCATAGGGAACCAACTGTGTGCTGGACTAGTAACTATTATTATAAGCAAATTCCATCAAAGAAAGATGCTTATCCCAGCTACTTTCGAACTTAATAACACAACCTCTCATCATGTCTTCTAGAATCTCAATAACTCTTTCATATTGACCTTTTGTCTGAGGATAAAAGCTATGCTAAAATGTAATCTAGTGCCCAAAGCACTTTGAAGACTCTTCCAAAACTGAGATGCAAGATGAGGATCTTTGTCTGATACAATAGAAATAGGCACATCATGGAGTCGTACTATCTCATCTCGGCTAACCGATTTATCGGATAGTCTTTCCTGACTAGAAAGAAATGTGCTGACTTCGTGAACCTATCCACAATTACCCATACTGTATCATGTCTCTACGATGTCAATGGTAATTTAGTTACATAATCCATAGTAATCCATTCCCATTTTCATTTCGGAATAGAGATCAGATGTAACAAACTTGAGGCACTTGGTGCTCGACCTTCACTTACTAACAAATCAAATACTTGGTACTATATTTTGTAATATTCTTTTTCATACCTGGCCACCAATAACTACTCTTTAATTCTTGATATATCTTGTTACTTCCTGGATGCATTGTAATGCCTACAAAATGGGGCCTAGAAATAATATGAAACATGAGGGGGTATTATGGTAATTAAAAGTAAGAATGTTAAATGGATCAAAATTGGTTTAAAATGATGAATGTGGGCAGAACGAAATCACGCTCGCTATTCAAGGATCGCGCTCATGAAGAGTCATGTTTGTGATGCCCATATTGTGCTCGCAATTTTGTTTGGACGGTTACTCTATTCAAAATCGATCTTATTTCTTTGTTTTTTTTCATCTTTCTAACAACCCTAGCCACCCTAGACACCAGAGCCTAACCAGAGAGCTAATCCTTCACCCCCTTGGTTTTCCATTGCTTAAACACCATAAAAACATAATTGAGAGTGAATTAAAAGGATTTAAACAAGGTTTTTTAGGTGTTCTTCACAAGAACACAAGATTGGGTTTGAACAGCCCTATAAATCGAGTTCTCTATCTATATTATGGAATTTCTAGAGTTATTTCTGTAAGTGTTTCGTTTCATTAACACTCTTAGATTGGGTTTGATGGATTATTATCATAAAAGTTAGGGTTTTCCTTAGTTTTGGTAAGGTCCCTTAGAACAAAATATATGGAACATTTTATGACCCCTGGCTCATTTGTTTGATTCTAGGGAATGGCTCAGAAAGGGAGAACGAATAGCAAAACGTGAGAGATATGTAAGTATGATAGTTTATAGCTCTATAGATTAAGGTTTGTACATATAATCATATTTATTCGCTTTCTGGCTGCATGATTGGTAAAGCATAGGTATACTATTGAATGCCACGAAACATGATTTGAATAGTCGGGAATTATTATATGAAGTAAATACATGAATTATGTATGATTTACATGTTATATTGATATGAGATGGATTAAATATATAATGGAATGTTTATAATGGTAATCTAAACTATATATATGTCATATAATGGTCATGCTACGAGATGGTGGCTTTAGAAACGAAATAAAAAGAGTTATCATATGGAATGACGAATCTACATATGCTGTTGTTGAGGAAGTCGTGGTCGTGAATTGGGAAATCCCACTCACGACTTATTTCACGGGCGTGACACCAGAAGCACGTTCCCGAATTATGTGAAGCAGCCAAGCTTTGTTTTGCAGTTTATAAGATAATGGATATGATTTGTTAATGATATTATGACCTATGTGCTATGATATAACATGAGATCTATGGTTATGCATATGATGATATGTGAAGCATGATATTATATGAATACATGAATAAGTATATGATGACGAGGGTGATTCTATATGAATCGGTCATTATGGCATGATATGTTAAGGATGACTAAGTGATGAAATGTTATATTATATTATGGACATGATAGTCATGATGTTATGCATGATGTACTATGATATGACGTGCGATAAACGAATATGTATATGTTAATACATGGTTCATGATGTGACATATGGATATAAGGATAATGATATACTTACATGATATGCCATGATATGATATGAGATAAAGGATATGAATATGTTGATACATGGACAAAGATACGACTTATGTTATATGAAAATGATACATGGATGAATTACATATGGATATGCTAGATGGTTTTTATTGCCATGCGATGACATGAAGATATTATTATGATCATGAAATATGGTTCATGCGATTAAAGGAAGAAAAGACTAAAATGCCTTCACTCATATTAGGACTGATTATAGGATAAATGTCATACTATTAAGGGTGGTTATGGTATCGTAGTATTATCTCATTGGGCAAGGTGGCTTCAACTCCGAGAGCGCCCTTGACCCATTATGCTAGCAATTATTTTATACAATTATGAGTCAAGTTGTCTTCAGTTCTAAGAGCTCACTTGACTTAGGTATAGATACAGATAAGTATGATTACATGGGTAGGGTGGCTTCAGTTCAGAGAGTGCCCCTATTCATAACCCGTATCTAGTAGTCTAGTATATAGTAATTGGGCAATTTAAATGAATAAACGAAATAGGATAATGTAAAATAATATAAGGAATAAGGAAAGGCTTCTACTTACTAGGTACGCTACAATGATGTGTAATTATTTGATTGATATGATGGTATGACTATAATTTCATGAATTGAAAAATGAGATGAAGTGTTATATTATGACTTTCATGTAATAAATGATATGATTTGAACATGTATCATATGCATGATAGAATTCATATGATTATATGTATTACTAAGCTTGGATACCTTAGCATATGAGTTTCCTGCACACAGGTCCAAAGCCAAAGGAAGAGTTAACAAGGAGAAGTCGAGTTAGTCAGAGCGGTCAGATTCAGAGTTAGCTCATATATTAAGCATTTTACTTTATTTATGCATTTTGGGATATTGAACCTTTTTGTTTTAAAAAAGGATTATTGTATTAAGATTTTTACGGATGTTTACTTGGGCAAGTTTAGCCTTTGGTTTGATACTTTATGGTCATAGAGTTTTATATTTGCATGGTCACACGTTATTTATTTATATGTTGATCATATGAATGTTAATGCCTTACGTTTAAAATCTATAGTGTATATATACGGTAACATTGCCTTGTATACTGGCTAAGTATGCTATATGGGAGGGTGTTGTTGATGGGTTTTGAGCATGTATTACATACATATTACGCAACAGAAAATAAAAATTTTTAAAACCCGAATCAAAGGATTATACATGTGCCAATTAATACTAATTTAACCAATGAAAATTTAGAATTTATACCTTTATAATTTCTTGATTTTTCTTCAACTTCTCACCTTGTTGGGTTGTAGCAAACCACAACAATCCAATCTTGCATTGTCTCTAACAATATCCACATGAAGATGAGAGGATGAAACCACTAGGGAGATGGCTTGAACATACCCCAAAGTGTTAGCAATGGTGCATGTTCATATGAGAAGAAAATTAAACTCTTTAATTTTCTTATTGTCTCCAAAAAATTTTCTTCTCCAAAAAATTTTTCCTTGTCTATTTTCTGTCTTTTGAGGTCTTTTAGATCCAAAAGAAAATAAAAAAAGTAGATCAAAATTGAGAGGAGAAGAATTTGAAAAGGCAAGAATAGTGCCACGACCATTTTGGCCAATTTAAGGGGTGATTGGCATGTTGGTGTGCACTAGCCTGGACCTGCTGGGCAAGCCCAGCTGGCCTATAGGCTTCAACGGGCCTGTCAACCCCCGAGAGATTTTTCTCCGTGATCTTATCGCGAATCGACTCAAAATAATTTTCTCATATTTTGGATCTCATCCAAAGCCATTTTAATCATTCTCTACATCTCCAAAGCATGTGACCCATTAGGTTCTCGGTTATGTTGGCAACTTAAATTATCAAACAATTTAAGTAAATCATGAGCGGTATCTAGCAACACATCATGATCCCTAATTGACAAGAAAGTCAGTGGTTTGACTACAAACCTTTCCATAGACAACAATATGGGCAATTCGTCCTTTTACCATCCTATGCCCCACTCGATTCAGAGCATGGACTATGTGTCACCTCTCGCTAGGTGTGACCCGCTAGACTAACTGCGTCACATCTAGCCCAAGTGATGTTAGATCTTGTCCTTGGGACTCATTACTCTATTAGACATGTCACTAAAGACCATCTTCAGGACATTTCTACTCTAGCCAGAGATTCCTGAGTAATGAACCCGACAAGAGGCTGTGGGTATACTCTCCCTTTATCAGAAGTGGTGTATCCTCTGTTGGATACCCAATTACCTTCGAATACCCTAAGCTGCACCTAATTACAACCCTATGAGCGACCTCTATGAGGCAACAAGGAATGGAGTCAAAGCATAGAATTAGTATCCAAGATATCCTTAAGTACCTTAAGTCTAAGGATACATGCACCATTGCTATGATGAGACTATTATTGACATGTAAATAGATAATCCATATGATTGTCTCATAGTAGGTCATCCAATGTACTTGACTACTCTTAGCAAGCATCCACATGTTAACTTTGAACATCTCATGCTCATAGCTTATGAGATATACTGCTTGATCCAATCAAGGAGTATAACATGTG
>CATIWF010022236.1:0-68798 GCA_949630135.1 Balakata baccata | reverse complement strand
AAGGACTTTATTAATCGATTTAAGATCACTATCAATTCATATAACAAATGAATACCAAATTAATGAAAATGCCTTTTATTAATTAAATAAATATGTACAATATTTGCTAAAGGTGATTGCCTTTAGAGCACTTTTCTAACATAAACAACAAGAGAACAATATTTAAGTGCATGTTTACTTATTGAGCTTGAGTTTTCAATTTTTTGAGCTACCTCCTTTCATTTCTCTCTTCTAATCTTTAAAAGCTTAAGTATTCTTAAGCTTTTGGGTTGTTGAGTATTAGTAGTTCTGCAATCAATCATTCAATAGGTCCTTGAATAAGTTGGGTTGAGAATTTAATACTCATTGTAAGGGTTTAAGTGTGAACCTTGAGTTTAAAACACTTGGGTAACTTGTTTTAAGCTTGTAAGGGTTTAATCTATGCTTGAAGTAGATTATCAGTAGATTGAAACTCTCAACTAAGGTTGGGGAAATGAGTAGACTTGTGTTCTCCTGCTCTTCTTAGATAAATTTTTAATTTTCATTCCATTCAAAAATTCAAATTCCCCTCTCCCCCTCTTGTGGTACTTGTGGTATTTCGTATTTACTATCTTCATTTTATATATAATTTTTAATAATAGATAAATTAGTAATTTAATAAAATTTGAAATAAATATGCATTCCTATAATTAACTATGAATAAAAATATCATAATAAGAAGAAACAAATTAATAAAAAATAAAAAAATTATATAAAAACAAATGGTGATTAAAGACGAGTCTAATATTTAATAATCATATGCAATATCTCTATGTTATGTAGAACTCTTAATATTTGAGATAAACATGCATCATATCCCAAATATTAGTAGCATTAGACTTTCATCTATGAATAAGAGTTCTATTAATATTGAATTGAAGTTAGCTTATTGTAACTCTATATCTAGCTCAAGCATTATAACTTTATATTTAGTTCCAACATTAATTAGTTAATTAATATTCCAAATAAGATGAAACAAATTAATTTAAAATAAAAAAATTATATAAAAATCAAATGATGATTAATAATGAATTCAATATCTAATAATCACGAACAAGACACGTTAATAAAAAAAACTAATAGTATTAAAATTTCAATATATATAACATTTCAAGTCTAAATAAAAACTTCATAATACTTTTTTTGTATTTTTTAATTGATATAGGCCCAAGTCATCTAGTAATTATAATACATAATTTTTACCATGTTGTTATTCAAGTGTCCTAATCAAATATGATATATATTATGTTTTTTTGTGATGTTTTTAATTTTTTTGGGTTTTTCAGAACTATCTTATTAGGGATATACAAATAATTTTCAACTCTTTTTGGTTTTTCATAACTATCTTATTAGGGATATAAATGGAATAGAATTTTAGAAAAGATATATATATGTATATCTAAATGGCATTATGGAAGCTTATTTGAAAGGGGAAAAAAAGAAGAAGAAGAAAACACAAGGACACCAATGTACTTTCAACTCCAACTTATCACATTTGAAGGGGAATATTCAAGAAAGGACAATATTGATACTTCAACGACAAGGTAATGTCTTGGTCGTAGATAGATACAATTGATAGAAAAAGAAGATAGAGCCCACCATAGTCAATAGAGCAGACCCATATTTAGCTCTCTGATATGATATTGTGCATTTTGATTTTTATTACATGACATGGGATATTAGGACATGGTAGCTTGTACATGTCTTTAATTTAAGAACATTGTAGGAATTATATTAGCATTGCTGTAATTCTTGTTTTAATTGACATGTGTAGCTTATAGAAATGCTATTTATAGTGACATATAAGTAATTGTAGAATAGCTTGTTATTTTGTTGAGGGTTGTATTTTCCTCATCTTTTTATTTCTAGCTTAGGGTTGTATAAAAAGTTCTTTTTCTTCCATTAATTGAAGTAGCAAATTTGCCCAAATTATTTTTTCTCTCATTGATCATGGTATCAGAGCTAGGGTCCTTTGCTGGTGCCCACTACTCAACTGACCATGATTCTTGCCTCCAATGCTTCAGGTACTACTTTAACTCTTAGGAGAAGCAATAGACACATTAAAAATACCTTCTTGGCTCCAAGACTTCGAGACAAACTTTATTGTTATTCCTAATGCTTCCCTTACACCTTTAATTCCTACAAACTCTCATCCTTTTCCACTTATAGGACATTTTCAATTTGCACATTTATGTTTTATGACTAACCTATCTTTAACTAAAGAACCTAAGTCCTATGCAGAAGCTATTAAGTCACAGGAATGGATTTAGGCTATGAATAAGGAACTAAGAGCCTTGGAGTAGAAGAATACTTGGGAACTTACCTCTTTACCACCCGACAAGAGACTTACTGGCAGTAAATGGGAATACAAACTGAAATTGAAACCTGATGGCATTGTAGATAGGTATAAGGCCCGCCTAGTGGCCAAAGGATACAATCAAATTGAAGGGTTGATTTTATTGAAGTTTTTTCTCTTGTTGCTAAAATAGTGATTATGAGAATTTTTTTCGCCATTGCAGCAGCTTCCACCTGGCTTTTACACCAACTTGACATTAATAATGTCTTCCTTTATGGTTTTATTGATAAAGAGCTCTATATGACACCCCCAAAGGTTATGCTAGGGCAGCTATAGGCCAAGTTTGCAAATTAATTCGATCTCTTTATGGCCTAAAATAGACTTCTAGGTAATGGAATAGTGAATTTACTTTCTATTTGCAACATTGTTTTAAACAGTCCATGCATGATCATTGTCTCTTTACTTATAAGCATGGATCTATTTTCTTGGCTCTTATAGTCTATGTAGATGATGTCTTACTTACTGGCATTTTAGAACATGAGATCATCAAGGTCAAGCAATTCCTTCATAGTAAATTCACTATTAAGGACCTTAGTGTTGCGAAATACTTATTGGGAATTGAAACTGCTTGATCTTGTATAGGAATTTTTCTTAGTTAGCACAAATATATCCTTGATATGATTCAAGATGTTGGTTTGCATGATGCTAAGGCAGTTGTCACTCCCATTGTGAAAGGTACTTTGCTAGAAGCTAATAGTGGCACCTTATTGTCCAATCCACAGCAGTATCGCAGACTTGTTGGAAGGCTCTTGTATGTAGGATTCACAAGGCTAGATGTGACCTACACTGTACAACAGTTGAGTCAGTACATTCAATCTCCACGAGATACTCATTGGCAGGCAGCTCTCCATGTGCTTCGCTATCTTAAAGGTCAACTTGATAGGGGTTTGTTTTATCCCAGTTAGGATGGCTTCCACCTTTAAGCTTATAGTGATACTGATTTAAGCTTATAGTGATACTGATTGGGTGGCTTGTAGAGATACTAGAAGGTCAATTATAAGGAACTATATTTTTATTGTCTCTACATTGATTTTCTGGAAAACCAAGAAACAAAACATAGTTTCTCGGTCTTCCGCTAAAGTAGAATATCGAAGTCTTGCAGGTACAGTTTATGAACTTCTTTGGATTTCTTACATCTTGCAAGACTTTCACATTTTAGTCCCTCTTCCCATTCCACTTTAGTGTGATAATCAAGCTGCTATTCATATATCTGCCAATCCTATCTTCCATGAGAGAACAAAGCACTTGGACATTGATTATCACCTAATGCGTGAGCAATATAAAGCCGACTTTGTTCTTCCTCTATATATGCCTTCTTCTCTCCAGCTCACTGACATGTTCACCAAGGCTTTAACAACTCCTCTGTTTGATAATTTTTGTTCCAAGTTGGGCTTAATGACTTGCCATGAAGCTCCAACTTGAGAGGGATGTAGGAATTGTATTAGCATTGCTATAATTGTTGTTTTTAATTGACACGTGTATCTTATAGAAATGCTATTTATGGTGATAGATAAGTAATTGTAGAATAGCTTGTTATTCTGTTAAGGGTTTTATTTTCCTCATCTTTTCGTTTCTAGCTTAGGGTTGTATATAAAGTTCTTTTTCTTCCATTAATTAAAGTAGCAGATTTGCCCAAATTATTTTTTCTCTCTCATCGATCAAACATGTAATGGATTTTTAATATTTGTTTATTTTGAGCATATGGATTTTGATTACATACATTCAACAATAATATCAAATACTCCCATAATATTCTCTTGTATAGTGGGACTATTCTTAATATATAGAAAAAAGTTACATCAATTTTAATTTAACCTAAAAATTGGACTAAACACTAATCAAGTCATCAATTTAATCAATTAGTGTCATAAGACGAGAACCAATCTGGATTCATTGGTTCTAATTTGTTAAGGAAATGTAAGGTTGGATGAATACCTACTTGTTTTCAGTAGTTAATTTCATCAACTTAATTTACTCTTTAGTTAATTCTAGTTTAATTTAATTTATTCAAAATTTCAAAATTGATTTAGAGTGTTTAGATTTATTTTTCATATTGTTCATTGGTAGTGGTGACAGTAGAAAGACCAATAAGGGGTGTTTGAGATTACTATTAACCGTTCCAAAAGTAGATTTTAAATTTTTTTATTTAATTAACTAATTTTTTTAATTTTTTATAAATTACTTTTTTCAAACCTGCTTTTGGAAAAAAATATCTATTTATCTGCTTCTATCAAAAGAAGTTTTCAAAACTCAAAAAAACTTAAAAATACAAAATTTTTTCCGAAAGAATTTTTCGAAAACTCAATGCCAAATATGGCCTAACTCATTTTGAGGAAAAAAAATATTTTTAAAATTAAAAAAAATATATTTTGAAAAAAATACTATTTTTTAAAAAATAGTACAGAATTATCGAACATATAATAATAATAATAATAATAATAATAATAATAATAATAATAATAATAATAATAATAAGTTGGGAGGCAATATCTAGGTGGGGTTTGTTTGGTAATTATCTAGCTTACAACAAAATGTTTAGAGGCCGATACAGTAATCAAAATCCAGCCCAATGTGACTTCTTCTTCTTGGTTAAAAATTGGGAAAATGACAAAAATTCCCGAATTATCAGCTATATTTTATTTGTTATGAAGATTTGTATTGACCATATAACTCCTACACCTATATTTTTATAACATTCCATTTCATTATTTTCAATATTTATTGTGTAGTTAATTTGTGATTTGAATTTTTCAATTAAACCATGTAACTTTCTCATTTGTAAGCCTATAAATAGAGATTTGGTGAATGAATAAATTACATGAAAAATATTCTCTTTATTCTCTATTCTCTTCTCTTATTTTCTTACTATTTTTCATATTTTCTTTTTTTTAAATTGATAACACGTTATCAACACAATTTCTCTTCATAAAGTAATAACGTAGGTTTTGTTCATGATTTTTATCTACTACAATTGATAGTGGTTAATAAGTTTGATAAATAACTGCATATAAAAATGGTTTTTTATTATCTTCAAATTCTATTATGTTTGATGTTTATGATCATGAAAAAATTTTATATGTCATAAACTTCTCTATTTTTATTTGTGTATATAATCATGTCTATCTTCATCTTCTCTTTATACATTTTATATATTTCATATGTTTTATATTATATCTTGCGTTATTAATATTTATGTATATTGCATCATTTTTAGGTCATATACTCATATGTTATCATATATTTTATGATATTTTTATTAGTAAATAAGATAAAGAAACATTTGAGACTATTTTAGTATTTGAAAATTTTTTCAATAGTTTTATTATATTAATATTTGTTGTATTGGGATTATTATTATATAGTATTTACATTCATTTTTTTAACTTTTCATGTTAAATGGTTTTAGTGATTGTAAAAAAAAAAGATTTTAATTAAATTGATATGATTATTATTTACTACTTATTTTATTCTTTTTTTCTTTGGTCTAAATATGCTAGGAAGAGATAACTTTATTGGAAATAATTTAATATTAATAATTTGATACTTATTTCTCTTTATAATAAAAATTTAATAATAGTATTAATAATTTGATTAATGTATTTGTTAATGTGCCTTAAATATATATAATTAGTATGTAATTAGACTTAATAAATTATAATGAGATGACCCATGGTATTTATAATTAAATGAGAATATAACTAGATATTACATTATTATAATTACATAATTAAATGAGAATTATTTTTAATTGAAACCATATTATATGCACATGTTACAATATATACATATTATATATGTTTCTATTATGATTACATACATTTATTATTTTAATATGAGAATTTATTGCAAATATATTGTCTCATTAAACATATACTATAATCATAACATACATTAATAGCGAATGTAAAAGCAAATTTTGCATAACAAGATGATTTTTTATTTGACCAATTGGATAAGACGCATTTAAATGTTGCGGACTTTTTCGAACAAAATAATGAAAAAATTGATCTATAAAATACTTGAAAATGAATATTATGAAATAAATTTATTTATGTTTGTTTGAGTATAATGTTTTGATTTAGTTGACTATATATATATATATTAAAAAGATTGTTATCTATTTGAATTTTTGTTATCATATAATATATTTTTATAATTACTTATTGCAATTTATTTTTCTTTTTAATAATATTGATTTTCCACACTCATCGAGAAATTTCAAGAACAATGAGGAAGATATATGCTTAGCAGATAGTGTAACGACACATACTATATTGAGAAATAGAAAATATTTTTCTAATTTAACAATGATGGAAGCAAATGTCAGTACAATATCATGTTTTATAAACTTGATAGACGGCTCTGAAAAAGCTCGTGTCCTCTTAAGTAATGGAACAAAATTCATGATTGATAATATTTTATTATCAACTAAATTAAAGAGAAATCTACTAAGTTTTAAAGACATTCGTCATAATAGATACCATATTAAGACTTGTAATCACAATGATGTGGAATATCTTTTTATTATATCAATAGTCTCAAATGAAAAACGAATTTTGGAAATATTGTCCACATTATCTTTTGGTTTGTACTATATCAAAATTAGTGCAATTGAAGCACATGCAGTAATGAACTAGAAGTTCATTGATAAAAATATTTTTACTGTTTGACATAACCGGTTGCGTTATTCCCGATCAATTATTATACGTAGAATAATTGAAAATTTAAATAGGCATCCTTTAAAGAACCAGAAGATTCTTCAATTCAATAAATTCTTATGTGCTGTTTGTTTTCAAGGCAAATTGATTATTTGAGCTTCATTAGCAAAAGTCGGATTAGAATCCCCTACATTTCTAGAAAGAATTCAAGGTGATATATATGGGTCCATTAATCCACCATGTGGACCATTTAAATAATTTATGATAATGATAGATGCATCTACATGATGGTCATATGTGTGCTTATTATTAACTTGCAACCTGATGTTTGCAAGATTACTTGCACAAATAATTAAATTATATGCACAATTTCCAGATTATTCAATCAAGTCTATACGTCTTGATAATGCAGGTAAATTTACATCCCAAGCTTTTATTGATTATTGTATGTCAATTGATATTATTGTAGAAAGTCCAGTTGCCTATGTTCATACACAAAATGGTCTTGCAGAATCATTTATTAAACGCCTCCAATTAATAGTAAGACCATTACTTATGAGAACAAAACTCCCCATCTCAACTTGGGGATATGCTATTTTGCATGCAACAACACTAATACGCATTAGGCCAACATCATATCATAAGTCCTCGTCATTACAATTGGTTTATGGTTAGGAGCCAAATATTTCCCATTTAAGAATTTTTGGATGTAGGGTTTATGTTCCTACTGCTCCACTACAATGCACTAAAAAGAGATCTCAAAGAAGGTTAGGAATATATGTTGGATATGAATCTCCTTCTATCGTTAAGTATCTTGAACCGTTGACTGATAATTTATTTATAGCACGGTATGCAGATTGTCATTTTATTGAGACAATTTTTCCAATATTAAGGGGAGAAACAAAGCAACTGGATCATGAGATTATATGGAATACATCATCTTTAACACATCTAGATCCTTGTACTAATCAATGTAAGAAAGAAGTACAAAAAATAATACATTTATAAAATTTGGCAAATCAATTGCCTAATGCATTTACTAACTTTAAAAGAGTGACTAAATCACATATACTAGCTGCAAATGCTCCTACTCGAATTAATGTCCCTGCAGGACAACTTGCTACAGGTAATGAGTCTAAAGCATGCCCGAAGCGTGGTAGATCAATTGGTTCCAAAGATAAAATTCTTAGAAAAAAAAGGAGCTAGTTAACAAGATGACCTAATTGAGAAGGCATAAACTCCTGAAAAGTCTAACGACATAACAATAAATAAATCTCTAGAAGAGATTCAAGTAGCTAAAAATGATAATAATGAAGAGATCTTAAAAAGTTATGTCATTATAGGAAAAAGATGGAATTGAGAGAAAATAGTCATCGATGACATCTTTGCTTATAATGTAACAATTTGTATTATGGAGAAAAAAGAGGATCTAGAGCCAAAAACAATTGAAGAATGTCAAAATAGATGTGATTGGCCGAAATGAAAAGTTGCAATCCAGGCTAAATTAAATTCACTTAATAAACGTGAAGTTTTTGGCAAATAGTTAAAACACTTGAAGGTGTAAAACCCATTGGATACAAATAGGTATTTGTGTGAAAACGAAATGAAAATAATGAAATAAGATATAAGGCAAGACTTATAGCATAAGGATTTTCATAAAGGCCTACAACAACTTTTCGATACCTTATAACTCTTGCAGTGCATGAAAGACATGATATGCATTTTATGGATGTTGTTACGACCTATTTATATGGTAATCTTGATAGTGATATCTACATGAAAATCTTTGAAGGATTTAAAATGCCTGAATTGAAAGACACAAAATCCTTGGATATTTATTCTATTAAGTTACAAAGATCATTATATGGTCTAAAATAATCAGGACGAATGTGGTACAATCGTCTGAGTAAATACTTGTCGAAAGAAGAATATAAAAATGATCTTATCTACCCATGTGTATTCATAAAGAAATTAGAAAATGGATTTTCTATTATTGCTATATATGTTGATAATTTAAATATTATTGGAAACATAACATAGTATGAAGGAAATCATGGTGAGATCATGATGATAAGAATCCTATCATGTATAATTATATAAGTATCTAAATTATCCCTAGTCATAGGATCAACAAGATAGGAGATTATCGATCCAAATAGACTAGCACATATTATACTCCTTGATTGGATCAAGTAGTAGATCTCATAAGCTGTGAACATGAGATGTTCAGAGTTAACATGTGGATGCTTGCTAAGTGTAGTCAAGTATATTGGATGACATGCTATGAGACGATCATATGGATTATCTATTCAAATTTCAATGATAGTCTCATCATAGCAGTGGTGCAAATATCCTTAGACTTAAGGTACACAAGGATATCTTGGATACTGATTCTATCCTTTGACTCCATTCCTTGTTGCCTCATAGAGGTCGCTCATAGGGTAGTAATTAGGTACAACTTGAGGTATTTGAAGGTAATTAGATAGCTAATAGAGGATTCACCGCTCCTGATAAAGGGAGTATATACCCATGGCCTCTTGTTAAGATCATTACTCAGAAATCTCTAGCAGGAGTGGAAATATCATTAAGATGGTCTTCAATTACATATCTAATAGAGTAATGAGTCTCAATGACAAGATTTAACATCACTTGGGCTAGGTGTGACATAGTCAATCTAGCGAGAGCTAACACATAGTTCATGCTCTAAACCGAGTGTGGTATAGGATGGTGAAAGGATGAATTGTACAAATATTATCTGTTGAAAGGTTTATAGTCAAACCACTGACTTTCCGATCAATTGAGAATTATGATGTGTTGCTAGATACCACTCACGACTTGTTCAATATCAAATGTTGATTCAGGTGGCCAACATAATCGAGAACCTAATGGGTCATACAATTTGAAAGTGTAAAAGAGGAATAAAATGGTCTTAAATTGAATCCAAAAATATGAGAGAATTATTTGAGATCGAACCGTGATGGGATCGTAGAAAAATTCTGAATAAAAAATCGCTTAGTGAAGTCATGGGCTTGCGCATGCCCTCGAAGGGGCTAGCAGCCTAGGCAAGCTAGCGCCTGCGCACAGCTAGCACAATTCAACATTGGCAATTAGCCAATTTTGCCAAACTTCCATTTTGATCCCCAAAACTCTATTTTGGCTTTTTTTTTTGTTTGGTCTTTAAGCAACCCTAAGGTATTCAGAAATACCTATGAAATACATATTTTACTAGAGAAAAAACTCTAGCCTCCATAAAAATTAATTGTTAATTTTCTTTAAACTTTTTTCTCAAAGAATAATTATTTTACTAGCACAAAATAATTATTCAAGTTAAGAGGTTTTCTTTTTTCAGCTTCATGTGAATTACCATTGGCTATTTTATTGTGGTTTGTAATAATCCAACAAAAAAAGAGGTGAAAAGTTTAAGAACATCAAAAGTAAAATCTTCAAACCCTCATTTTTTGTTAATTAATTTTGATGACACAAGTTAAATCCTTAGTTCGGATTTTGGATTTATTTTATTTTTATTGCATTTTTTTTTATGAATACATCC
This sequence comes from Balakata baccata, assembly GCA_949630135.1. Taxonomy (NCBI): domain Eukaryota; kingdom Viridiplantae; phylum Streptophyta; class Magnoliopsida; order Malpighiales; family Euphorbiaceae; genus Balakata; species Balakata baccata. The sequence goes on along the minus strand of CATIWF010022236.1, from coordinate 58,216 downwards.
TCAAAACCCAACAACACGCACCGACTCAAGAGTCCTAACGTAATAAGACTCTAAAATGCATCTTTGATAGGGTTTTTCTTATAAATACTATGTATTGATTGTTGGTGAATGTAACTTTGCACTTTCAGCCATAATAATAAGATTTATTCTTCTTGCCTGAGAATGTAGGTCATATTGACCAAACCTTTTTATATCTCTATCTCTTTGTGCGATCTTTTTTCTTATTTTCTATTCTCCTTATGCTGCCAAAATTCATAACATTTTTGTTTTATTCACATATATATGTTCACTTTTCAATATAAAGGAAAATTTTTTGGAACATCACTTGTTCATAGAGCAATAAATAGACTAATATTTAAAAATATGGTAAAATATTAAGAGTATTTTTGAAATGAAACATATGCTAGTGAAAACGAAAACAAACAACAATTTTGGAGATCAAGTTTGAAAAAATCGTAAAAAAAAAGGGCAAAGAATGCTTTTTCTTTTTTTCTTCCTTCATTTAAATTAGGTGGGATCTAGTTCGATATAATATTCGTTGTATTTGATATGATAGCTTACTTTTCTATCGGCAAAAGATATATATAGATCATTGAATTATTCTATAGCTCCCTGATGCATTTTTTAGTCCTCATAACCTCCTTGTTAATTTATAAAAACATAATATTTAGCTACAATAAACTCAAAAATGGCAGAAAATATAGATGTGTGCATCACACACATGATGACACGGTTATCCTAACCAATGAGTTGTTAACACATAGAAAATGTTATTTCCATATCACCAATTGTTCTACATGTGAATTTTTTTTTTAAAGTTTTTTTATATAAAAACTTCAATCCAAACTCTAATCCAAAAAAATCTCAACGCAAACCCCTGCAAAAAATCCCAATAAAAAAAATACCAATCAAAACCTCAATCCACATATCCCAACAAAAAAAAAAAAAAAAAACAATCTAAACCCCAAACCTTTAAATTAAAGATATGAATATGCATGGAATTTGTGAGTTCAGTAACCGAAATGCATATTGAGAGAAGGAAAATCCACCTGGGAATTCTGATTATCGGCAGACTGATAGGAGAATCTAAAGGATTACAAAGCTTCAACAAATTAAATGCAAAATTTGAAGAATGTGAACCTTTTGCATATAAAAGGCTATATGGAGCCTTTTGCTGAGGAATTTTTAAATGGAGCTGATATCTCCATTATTGAGGAATGCCATGGTTGTGGGTGTAAAAGGAAAAGTGATGGTGCATTACAAGTGCCGGGAGCTAATTTGTTGTTCTTTTGTTTTGGCTTAATCAATCAAAGAACTCTGATCTTCCATGGAAATTCTATCTATTTTTCCCATCACTTTTTTTTTTCTGAAATCTTCTCTCTTTTAGGACGCTATGTAAATATCAGTGTTTAAGATAGAAATCATATGCCCTACAAAGGGCCAAGTGTTTCATTTGGATACAAATTATTCGGGTGAATTACACCGATAGTAACTATCTAACTCATAACAACTCAGTAATTAAAGTACAATTTATAACATAAAACCCCTTAAATTTTAATTTTGTAACATAAAAATATATGCTCTCTAAATTTGTTAAAATATTAAACGGAATGCTGATGTGGACGTTCCACATCAGTAAAAAAATTTCACGTATAAATGTGATGTGTACAAAATAGATCCCACAAAAAATTTTCACTATTTAACATAATGTTTGTTTATATTTAGTTATATTTAGTTCGAGAAAAAGTGAGAGAAAGTATGAAAATGTGATGAAAAATGTGAAAATTTTTTATGGAACCCATTTTGTGCACGTAACATTTACATATGAAACTTATTTTTCTGATATGGAAGATCCACGTATGCATTCCGTTAAATGATTTAACAAATTTTAACGGCAGATACTTTTATATTATTAAATTAAAGTTTAAAAGATTTTATATTACAAATAATATTTTAGATACTGAGTTATTATGAACCAGATAATTAGAGTACTATTAGTGTAATTCACTCCAAATTATTCTGAAAAGGGTGGAGATTGAAAACCTGTTGTGTAAATAATAGTTAATTTGTTGCTTCACGCACGTTTGAATCCAATTCTTTTGAGAGGCCCGAAATTATATTAGTCTAATACACAAGGGAATTTTACAAAAATAATACAAAGTGGATAAATATTTATAAAAAAATTACCCCTCAAAGTTTTTTTTTTTAAATATCGAGTGTATTAAAGTTTTTTCAAATATGCCAAAATCACCAAAAAAATATTAAAAAATACGAAAAATCAATGTTTATTCAAAGTTTACCTAAAATTTATCCAAAATTTACCATAAAAATAATGAAAATTGAAATTATTAAAGGTTTATAAAAAACTTACTAAAAGTTTACTCAAGTTATACATAATATTTACCAAACATTTATTAGAAAATTAATGAAAGTTGAAGTTACACAATATTTACTCAACATTTACTAATGTTTATCCAGAAATTACTCAAAATTTATCTGAGATTTACCCGACATCAAGTCAATATCTCAATTAAAAATTACCAAAAATCTACTCAAAATTTGCCAAAAATTAAATACAAGTTTATATTTTTTTTAATTATAGTTTGTCCAAGGTTTACATTGATAATTAAGTTAATTAAATTCAAATTTACAATTTTTTTGCTAATTAAGTTAATTAAATAATGATTATAAATAAATAAATGCATATATAAAAACAAATAGTGTCCATACAAGTTAATGAAGGTTTTAATCTATATTTAAATTATAAAAAATGACTATTTTTTTTATCTCAATTAAATGGAAAATGTGCTAAATATATAATAATATCTAATATTTGAAAAAATAAAAATACAGAAAATAAAAATAAAAACATAGAAATTTTATCAATAAAATTGAAATTTTTTTTGCAAAATTGGTGTACCATGTAAATTTTCCAATACACTAAGGGACTGAGAGGACCAAAAAATTAATTCAGAAAGCTATGAAGACCAAACAACGGGCCAAGAGGCTAAATAGCGAAAATGTAATAGTTCAGAGAGTTAGGGTCTTTTGCCTTTTCTATCTAGAGAATTTGCAATTAAATTTCTAGGTTAAAATGAGGAAAGAAAAAACTAGAAGATCAAAATCCAGTTACCGGATGATTCATTCATTTGGTTCGAAAATTTGTTTGAACAATGGCGTATATTATTTTCTATTTGTCAGTTGAATTGTTAGTATGAAATAATTTTTTGCTTTCTTATTTTGAGGGTTTTTTTTTTCAAAATTTTCTAGCTCATTTATCAAGTAAAACAATCTCTTTCAAGTTTTTAAAGTGTTTCATACTTAAACTCGAACTTTAAACTTTTGGTTACATCTCATCTCTCTTTAAGAGTAATGGTAAATTTATTTCATAAGCAGGTATTTGATTGGTGATTCTGGTGAATAATAAATAACGAAATAGTTTGGTGATTGTCATAGCAGCAGTTGACTTCTGAAAGTAAATTCATAACCAAGAGGCAATTGAACTATGAACCACCACATTCTTACCTTCCATTTTTCTCTTTTTTTTTTTTTTCTCTCTCTTTAGCTCGACAAGCTGCTCTTACATGATCAATCTTTTGTTTCCTTTTAATTTCCGTAATACAAAAAATTACAATTAGAATCGATGGAGCAACCAGCTCTCACTATTGAAAAACTGAAGAGAAAGAAAAGAATAAACCCATAAAAAAATTTTCAACAGAAGTTTAAAAAAAATGAAACTAAATTTACATTTTCTGAGAGCGTGAAATACTGCTTTTATATCTGCGTGATGAAATAGAGGTTATCTTTGCAGTAAATCAAGGCCATGGGTGAGTTATTGTCCCCAAGATTAGTTGATTCTCAAGAACATGTTTCATTTGTATAAGATGGGTTCTAAAACTGTACTCCTCTACCTGCTTATGGGAAAAAAATAAAAAATAAAATAAAATTTTCCAGCAGAATGAACCTTCATCAAAGCAATTTAAATAATGAAGAGACCAGATTAGCCCACATGTATAGCAATGGAATAGCAACAAGACAAAGCACTAGTCGACACATGACAAGAGAATAAAGCAATTGACAGGCAGTATTAATGGATCCAAACAACTTACATTTGATGTCCAACCAAGTTAGCCATCCCATTTTTAAACCATACCCCATAACAGAAGTGGCTTAACCATTTACCACTGCTATAATGATCATACTGAGCCAGGGTATTACAACGACAGAGCCACTAGAATAGGTGATGATCTGACCCACAGCCAACCAAATGGCTAACGTATAAAAGCATGTCACGCTGCCCCTTATGTTTATAACAGATGAGATAACTTCCCAAACTCATGCAAGTATCATATCATTGCATCTTCTATATTTCCATCATTCTACGCATTTGTTTCATTTTTGTTTATTTGACTTAGAAATGGGACCTCAGAAAGACGCTCATATCCCAAACTATTATCAAACGGAGAATTATATGGCAGGTTAAAAATTTGACAGTAAAGTAAATGTTTGCTTCCCAGAGATTCTGAAAACCTTAAATAAACTTTCAGCACCTTTAGCCTAGGGCATGGATAAAAAAGCAAAGCAAGAATTACGAAAATTTAGATCTGAGACACCTCTCTCTCTCTTTTCTCTCTCAACCCTTCAACTTTATATGATAAAAACAACACAGTAAATACAGGACCAAACAGACATTGATTTTCAGTTTTCTAATGTGTAGAAAGATATTCGCTTTTTAAATTTACTAGAAAATCTTGTTTCTCCTTTTGAACAGAGAAATAGTCACGCAGCAAGAACAAAGCAATAGGATAATCAAAGAACTGGTAAAAGGTAGCTAAAAAACATCCCAAATGCAAAACCTGAAGGTAAGTACAAAAATTAAAAAAACAAAAAGACAAAATCCGAAAGAATGCGCACAAATTGCATTTCAGCTTATTCTTGTTTCTTTGATGTCCAAGTAAATGTACTTTTTAGGAGTCCTTTCCTTTGATTTCGTTCATGTGAATTTTAGAAATGCTGATGCTGAGTGATGAAAATATCTAATCATGATTATTATGTTCTTTTATCTTTATACATTTTGCAAAGGTTGGGTGTTGAACCCATGACCTTCCACCATTGTCATGACTATGTCATTGTAGGTGGTACCAATTGAGCTAGCCCCAATAGGTCATGACTATTATATTCTTAAATGCATCAAAGCTTTTAGCTTTTGCAAATGTAACATGTTTTTCAATAGCAAAATTATGTTTTGTAACCATGTATCTCTATTCCTCACCTGTAAAGCTGCTGTGGAAGCCAATAGAGCTTCACATTGATTAAGCATTGCTTTCTCTTCTGCTGCTACAACAGCAAGCTCAGATACCAACGCATTCACCCCCTCCACCTATACAACAAAGTGGAGAACATAATTTTGCATCCAGAAATAAGCATCAGATATGAAAATAATTATCTGCAACAACAGTCTGCAGCTAGCATATGTACTGTAGAAACATGCTAAAACTCAAGCTGCTAATAACAATCTTTAAACTTGAACACACATACACCCTCGTTCCAAAGAAAAATAATAGAAAAGGAAAGCGAATATAGTTAGTTTATCATCGAGATGTGCTATATATGAGCAGTTGCAAAAGAAAAAAAAAATCAATGAAAGTAATTCAAGCCATCAAGATCTATGTGAATTTCAAAGCAGTGTACTCCAAGATGCAGCATAGTACACCAAAAATATAATAACATACTAGATTTGTGCTTTAGTGCTATAAATTAACCATTCCAGATTTCTTAATTTCACTTCTCTGAAGTGGTCCACACCATCCAAGAAAGAAAATTTGCAGAATGAAACAATAGATATTGAAGTGCTAAAACCCAGTCTCTATATACCACCGAAGCATTTTAATGTACACATATATGAATTGAGGTTCCTGGGAGTTTCAGATGAACACCATGTGACTGCCTTACATGCAAACAAAACTTTCAGAATTATATATATGCCTCAAGCTTTTAGCTTTCCAATACCTTCTTGTACAAGATTCAACTTAGTAACATTTGATATGTGTTGGAAAAGGAGAAATACTTCTTTTCTATATTTCTTAAATCATTACAAAGAAATATACAAGTTTATATAGAACTTCTATCATAAAATCAAGGAATAAAAAAGGAAGAAAATAAAAAGAGGAAATATTCTAAATAGGAAATAAATCACAAATTTTCATACACTCCCCCTCAAGTTGGTACATAAATATCAATTATATCCAACTTGCTTATAAAATGCACAAAATTATGCCCTGGAAACCCCTTGGTCAGGATGTCTACTGTCTATTAACTAGACGAAACAAATGGTAGACAAATAGTTTCAGTTTCAAGTTTTCCTTTGATAAAGTGTCGATCAATCTCAATATGTTTTGTCCTATCGTGTTGAACAAAATTGTGAGCTATGCTTATTGCAGTCTTATTATCACAATACAACTTTAGAGGAAGTTCAACCTTCTTAAGCTCATTGAGAATTCTTTGTAATCATAGTACCTCACAAGCCATTGCTTTAAATTCAGCTTCTGCACTACTTTGGGCAACAACACTTTGTTTTTTACTTCGTCAAGTAACCAAGTTCCCCCAAACAAAAGTACAATACCCCGAAGTGGATTTCCTATAAGTTGCTGAGCCAACCCAATGTCAGAATCCGGTATACTGCCTCAAGATGCTCTTCATTAGGTGCATGCATAAATTGACTCACAACACTGACTGAAAAAGTAATATCTGGTCGAGTATAAGACAAGTAGATCAATTTCCCAACCAATTTCTGGTATCTACTAGTATCCACAAGAACACTTCCTTTTTCCCAAAATTTCACATTAGGATCCATAGGAGTTTCAGCAGGTCTACAACCACTCATCACAGTCTCTTTTAGGAGATCAATGATGTATTTACGTTGAGATACCACAATTTCTTTCTTTGAACAAGCAATTTACATTCAAAGGAAATATCTTAAAGCTCCCAAATCTTTGATCTCAAATTCTAATGCAAGGCTTTTCTTTAAGCTTTCCATTTCAACTACATCATCACCTATGAGAATAATATCATCAACATAGACTATTAATACGGCAACCTTTCCTTCATAAGAGAATTTGAAAAATAAGGTATGATCAGCTTATCCTAGGGAATATCCTCATTTTTTTACAAATTGTGTGAACTTTTCAAACCAAGCTCTCGGGGATTATTTGAGACCACATAATGATCTCTTTAGTTTACACACTTTGAAACCAAATTTCTCTTCAAAGCCTGGTGGACTATTCATGTACACTTCTTCATCCAAGTCTCCATTTAGAAATGCATTTTTCACATCTAATTGCTAAAAAGGTCGATCCAAATTAGTAGTAATAGATAAAAGTACCCTCACCATGTTCAATTTTGCAATAGGAGCACAAGTTTCAGAGTAATCTATGCCATATGTTTGGGTGAATCCCTTAGCTACTAATTGAGCCTTGTATCTCTCTACTGAACCATCAGAGTTATATTTCACAATGAAGACCCATTTACAACCTACAGTCATCTTCCCTACTGGCAATGCCACAACACTCCAAGTACTGTTATTCTCAAGAGCTCTCATCTCTTCAAGTACTGCTTCCTTCCACTTTGGAATTTCTAGAGCCTCCTGTACATTGCTAGGAATTTCAACACTAGACAATTTAGATGTAAACGCAACAAAAGATGGAGATAAATTTGAGTATGACACAAATTTAGATAAGGGATATCTAGTACAAGATCTGACTCCTTTACGAAGGGCTATAGGGATATCAAAATTAAAAGCTTCAGGAAGAGAATGGAAATTACCTGCACTAGATTCAAATTGTTGATTTGTCCTTAGTTTGGATTCATGACTGTGCTAAAGAGCCAATTCATCTTTCCTTTGCTTATGGTTTTTCTTCGAGTAAACAATTTCTTTCCAAGTTTGGTCACCTTCTGTGAATCTATTGCCTATTGTTATAGTATTATCATGTTGTGACACTATAGTAGATTGTCCTTTGCTTTCATTTTCCAATGATCGTTGTTAAAAAATTTGATTTTCAAATGTAGGCCCAAATGTAGAAGGAACATCACTCATAGTAAGAGGAATTTCAACACATAACTCTTAGCCATTTATTGTAGGTGCATTGGACTAAAGATCTTGGAAAACAACTACATCATCAAAAAAAAAAAGATACCATCACAAGAGTTGACAAAAAAATCTTCCTTACAAGTCTCCCCCTAAAGATGAATATCCTTAAAAAACGGTTGTTTTTCAAAAAATGTGACATCCATTATAACAAAAATTTTTTGATACCGAATCAAAACATTTATAACCTTTCCGATGTGGGGAATAACCAATGAAATCACATTTTATACTTCAAGGTTCGAGTTTGCCAATTTTCCTATGTTTATGGACAAAAATTGTGTATCCAAACACTTTTAGAGGGAGATCTGCAGAAAGTCTGACATGAGGAAAAATTGTTGTGAACACTTGGAAAAGAGTTTGCTATTGCAAAACTTTGGAAGGCATTCTATTTATTAAATATGATGCAGTTAAAACAGCTTCTCCCCAAAAATACTTAGGAACTTTAGTAGTAAAAAGTAATGCACAAGCCAACTCCAATAAATGTTTATTTTTTCTTTCAGCAACTTGATTCTGTTGAGGTGTATCAATGCAAGAACTGTGATGAATAATCCCTTTTTCCAGAAAAAAATTTCCCAATATCATATTGAAATATTCTTTTCCATTATCACTTCTAAAAATTTGTATATTAGTTTGAAACTGAGTCCACACCATATTGTAAAAGTTTTTGAAAACCTTTTTAACTTTTGATTTTTCCTTCAATAGAAATACCCAACAAAGTCGAGTATGATCATCAATAAAAGTAACAAACCATTTCTTACCAAATGGTGTACTTATCTTGTTTGAACCCTAAACATCACTGTGAATCATAGTGAATGGTTTTGATGGTTTGTATGGTTGTGAAGGAAAAAAAGTGCGATGATATTTTGCAAACTCACATATTTCACAATGAAACAATGGTGGATCTTTATTATCAAATAACTTTGGAAATAAATGTTTTAAATATCTAAAACTAGGATGACTTAATCTAAAATGTCATAACATAACATCTTTATTAGCAACAGAAATAGATTTGAAATAAGTATTTATTTGGTGGGATTGTCGGCCTGACTCAAAACCATCCTAAAAAAAAATAAAGTCATTCACTCTGTCTAGCACTGTCAATCATCCTCTCCGAGATCAAATCCTGAAACACATAGTGAGTTGGGAAAAAATTAGCTAGACAATTTTGATCATGAACTAGCTTACTAATAGACAAGAAATTACAAGAGAGCTTGGGAACATGAAGAACATCATGAAGAGTAAGAGATGGGGACACTACAATGAAACATTTTCTTGCAATGGCTGAAAGAGAGTCATCTGCAATTTTAATATTTTGATTTCCTGCACAAAAACTATATGAACAAAAAAGGTTTGATAATCCAGTCATATAATCAGTTGCACCTGAAACAATGATCCAAGCATGATTAGAATTGACACTAATAAAAGCAGTTTGCAAATAGTTACCTTTTTGAGCTGAGGAATAAGGAGTTTTTTGAAACTTAAGAAGCTTGTACAGTTGGTCCATTTGTTCCTTAGTAAAAGAAAATAAACTTGAAGAAGATTGTTGCTCTTGATCTGAGACAGCCTGAAATGCGCAACCTCCTCCACTAGACTTTTTTTTTCATATTTTTTGGTCTGCCATGAATTTTCCAGCATGTTCCTCGTGTATGCCATGGTTTTTGGCAGTGATCGTTGCTTGCCATTCGTATGAAGGAGAAAAATCAACACAGCCAAACAGAAAAAAAAGGTCAGGCAAGGTCGGAAAAATAGAACCTTAAAAAAAGGTCACCAGAGAATAGCTCACGCGCCGGCATTGCTATCGATGGAAATTTCACCGAGGGACTGGTCAGCGTTCAGCGCTTCCTTTGGCGTAGGAAGTGAGAGCTTAAACTCTCTTAATTGGATTGGGAATTAAAATCCTAGAAAACAGAATTTTTAGGTAGAAGAAAAAGATTGGTAACCCAGCTCTAATACCATGTTGGAAAAGGAGAAATATTTTTTTTCCATATTTTTTAAATTATTACAAAGAAATATACAAGTTTATATAGAACTTCTATTCTAAAATCAAGGAATAAAAAAGGAAGAAAATAAAAAAAGGAAATATTCTAAATAGGAAATAAAAATCTGATTTTCCTACAATAAAAACTGACTGGGATAAGAAAACTATGCATTAACATTGTATATATGCAGCATGAACAACATACTACAGGAATTGGAACCTCAAGATAAGACATGAAAGTTCAGAAGCCACAAATTTATGCTTCAGAAGAGCATATGTAGAAATGACTCTATCTCTTGTTTTACGTATGTGATCTAAAACTGACTTGGGTTCAAAGTTATACCACGGATCTATCCACAACTGAGTAAGTGCTGAAAATATTTGAATATTCTAATGAGTTTCATTAGGCCTCCACCACCATCTGCATGGCATTTGTTACATTTCTATTAGGCAATATCTATCTACTTACGCAAGTATTTTATTTCTAGTAGGATTCCTACGTTGTTGGTTTGTTTGCTGTAAGTTTTCTGGAATTACTAGGTTAATTATGAGAGAGCCTAAAAGATAACTTTCCTATTCTTGTAATAACACTAGTCCTATTCAAGACACTAATGGATTAATAAAACCCTAACCCTATTTTGTTCAAAAAATTACAGAAATTGGGACCTCTCTCTTAATGAGGTCCAAAGCTGTCAAGCTTTCTTTGATGAGTTTGAATTGTAAATAATAAAGGAAAGGGAATCAAATCAGATTTCCCTGTCCATCGTCCAGTGACACAATCCATAACTCACAGCCATAACAATTTGATATCAGAGCCAATCACAATGGGTGATGACATCATATTGTTGTTACAATAGGAATGGGCAGCAACTAAGGCCAGATTTGCAGAGATGCAAAGTCAGATTCAGCAGCTGTCTCTACAGTTGCAGGAATTGATTTCAGGCAGAACTAGGATGTTGGACATGGAAAGGGACACCTCTGCCAATAGTAGCAGCAACCTGCCACAGCAGAATCAGGCGGCACTCTAGCTGCCAGGGGGAGGCGCTTCACAGGGGAATAGCATGGTACCCAGGTATACAAAACTTGATTTTCCGACTTTTGATGGGTCAAAAGAGCCATTGATTTGGTTACACAAATGTGGGAAATTTTTCTCTAATCAGCGAACAAGGTGGATAAGGTGGAATTGGCAGCCCTTCATAAGTCAGGAGAGGCAGCAATGGTACCATTAATTGGAACTCAAAAAACCTTCAGTTGATTGGGCAAAATTTAAAGACTACTACTCCCTCGGATTCAGACCTCCAGAATGCAGTAATCCCTTGGGAGAATTAGTCAATCTGGAACAAACAGGTTTCATGGAAGAGTGTCAATGCCAATTTCAAAAAGGTTGGCTAGGGCTAGTCGATATGTACAGGTTGATCAACACATTAGTTTGTTTACGACAGGGTTGGATGATTCAATCTGGCTGGAAGTAGAAATGCATAAACCACCAGATTTGGTTCATGCCATGAACCTAGTTCAGGCATTTGAGAAAAAGCAATAGATATTATGGCAGGGTAGTAACACATCTTAATTCTTCTGAAAATTTTGTTTTACCGATTGCTAAAGGGAATAATGCCAGACGAATAAAAAGGTTCAGACATGGCAGTAATGCAAACTCCTTTCATAAAGAAACTAAATCAGGCAGAAATGGCTGAGTGAAGGGCAAAGAGGCTTTACTATAATTGTGATGAACACTGTACACTTGAAAAAAAAGGTTTGTTAGGAATGCATTTTAGTGATTCCTTTAGAAAGATTTTATACAACATCAGCCTAACAAAGACTAGGAAACACTGTCTCTAATTCTAGGAAACAAATAACTGCTAATAATACTTTCCTAAAGAATACAGATATAACATCTTGCTAATTACACAATTACAGCTATACAAAGATTATTTCCTAAATTTACAGTTTCTATTTTTCCACTCTCCCTTGAGCTGGTACGAAAATATCTTTCATAGCTAGCTTGCTTACTAGACAATCAAACTGTTTTTTAGGTAGTCCCTTTGTTAGCAAATCAGCTACTTGACCTCCAGTTGGAACACAGGTCATGAACACCATACCACTTTCTATTTTTTCTTTAATAAAGTGTTTGTCCACTTCTACATGCTTGGTACGATTATGTAGGACTGAGTTATGAGCAATAGAGAAGGTAACTTTATTGTCACAAAACAACTTTATAGGAAAATCTTCTAAAACTTTTAACTCCTGTAAAATTCTCCTTATCCACATAACCTCACGGATACAGTGTGCAACAGGCTTGAACTTTGCTTCCGCACTACTCCTTACAACCACATTTTGCTTCTTACTGCGTCAAGTTACTAGATTACCACCCACATAGGTGCAGTATCCAGAGGTTGACCTTCTATCGATTATACTGCCAGCCCAATCTGCATCAGTGTTGGCCTCCATCTTATGGTGTCCTTGAAGCTTAAAGAGAAGCCCTTTGCCTGGAGTCCCTTTTAAATACCTCAAAATTCAATAAACAGCCTTAAAATGCTTTGGTCCAGGTGAGTGCATGAATTGACTGACTATGCTTACTGAAAAAGCAATGTCAAATCGAGTACGTGACAAGTAAATAAGCCTTCCAACAAGTCTTTGATACCTCTCTTTGTCTCCTACATCTTTAGCTTGGGTTGGTTGCAACTTAACATTCAGTTCCATAGGAGTTTCTACTGGTTTACACCCCAACATGCATGTTTCATTAAGTAAATGAAGCATATACTTAAGTTGGTTTACAATAATTCCATCCTTGGACTTTGAAAATTCCATTCCAAGAAAATGTATTTCAAGTTTCCTAGGTCTTTGATATCAAATTCCTTGGCTAGTGCTCTTTTTAGTTTATCTATCTCATCACAATCATGCCCCGTTATGATAATATCATCAACATACACAATCAAGATAGCAACTTTACCTTCCCTTGAGTGTTTGCAAAACATGGTGTGATCTGCTCGGCTTTGTATTAAATCGTACCTTCTAACTGCCCTGCCAAAACATTCAAACCATGCTCTAAGTGATTGTTTAAGTCCATACAAAGACTTTTTTCGTCAGCAAACTTTTCCAGCTCCAATTATTTCCTCAAACCCAGGTGGCAAGCTCATAAATACCTCTTCTTCTAGATCTCCGTTAAAGTAGGCAATTTTTACGTCATGTTGAAACAAGGACCAATTTGAATTCACATCAAGAGACAACAAAACCCGGATTGTATTTATCTTTACAATAGGGGAAAAGTTTCTTGGCAATCTGTTCTATAGGCATGTTTGAATCCCTTTGCTACTAAGCTATACCTCTCTATAGTACCATCAGCTTTGCACTTGACCGTGAATACCCATTTACACCCAGCAACCTTCTTTTCACTTGGTAGTCCAACCACATCCCAAGTTTTATTCTTTCTCAATGCCACCATTTCTTCAAACACAATTGCTCTCCAATTCAGTTCATCCAATGCCTCTTTAATGTTTCTATGCACAACAAGTTTTGAAATCTTGGTATTAAAAGCTCTATACACGGCAGAGAGATTGTCAGATGTAATGTAATGGGAAATAGGATATTTAGTGTAGGTTCGAGGCTTTTTCCTTAAGGCAATAGGTAGATGAAGGTCTATTTCTTAAATGGAGGTAATAGGTACAGGGTTCGGACTAGGTTCAGGCACAATTGTACTATCATGAATTTGAACAAAAGATGGGAAAGATGAAGGATTACCTAATGCATTTGGGTAGACTTCACTCAAGGATTCCTCATGGTTGTGTGCTCGAGAGACCAACAAATCTTTACCTTTTTCAAGAATATTTTTCCTAGTATAGACCACAGGCTCAAGATTGGATTCATTTTTTTTTTCCATTCGTAGTATTTCCTTGTCTAATAGACCAATTTCATATTCAGTACTTTTATATTGAGCAATCCTAGTTCCCTTACGTATTTTGATAGACTCACTATTGATAGAGTTAAAAACTATTTTAGGCAAAACTTTTGTTATTTCCCAAAAATTTGATTCCTCTAATCTCTCCCCTAAATTAATTTTTGGTGTTGCATTCATTGTAGTATAGAATTTTTTAGTCACCATGTTGAAAAAATTTGTAACCTTTTTTATTCAGGCATACCCCACAAAAACACATTTTTCTGCCTTTAGGTCTAATTTTTATTGTGATATCTGTGGAATATGTACATATGCAATGCAACTAAAGACTTTTAAACGAAAATCTGAATTTATACGTGAGGCAAGAAAAAAAATTTTCAAACAGTCCAAAGGGATAGAATACTAGTTGGCATTCCATTAATGAGATATGACGCAGTCAACACAACATCTCCCCACAAGTATTTTGGCGGATTCATGTAAAAAATCATAGCTTGAGATACTTCTAAAAGATGTTTGATCTTTCGCCTAACTATTCCATTTTGTTTAGGAATATCTGAGCATGAAGAGCGATGCAAAATTCCTTGTAAAAAAACTTCCAAATTTTTGTTATGATACTCTGTTCCATTATCTGATATCAAATAAACTAAAATTGATTTTCTATCATATTGTAAAAATCTTTAGAAATCTTTCAACTTCAGTTTCACGCATCAAATAACCCCAACATAGAGTATGGTTGTCAATAAAGGTTACAAACCATTTTTTTCTAGAAGTTGTGGTGACTTTTGAAGGTCCCCATACATTAGTATGAAAAAGATAAAACAATTTTGAGGGTTGATATGGTTTTGAAACATAAGTTTTCTGCTAGCTTTTTGTAAGAAAACAACTCTCACATTTAAATATCAAATGATCAATATTTTTTAACAATGATGGAAATAAGCGTTTTAGATAAATGAAACTAGGATGGCCTAATCTGTAACACCAAACCATTATTTGTTCATAAGCAGACACAGAACTAATACTACTAAACTCTTAGGTAAAATATCCTCAAAATAGTAGAGACCATTGATCAATCTAGCACTGCCAATCTTCTTCCCCGAGCTGTTTTTCTGAAACACACAATAAGATTCAAAAAAGGTAATGGAGCAATTTGAATCTTTGGACAGCTTGCTAACAAACAAAAGATTACAGGTGAGTTTAGGAACGTGAAGAACAACTTTAAGTTTTATATTGTCTGAGATTTGTACTTGTCCTTTCCCAGCGATAGAAGAAAAACTACCACATGCAATCTTAACCTTTTTATTTCCAGGACATGGCGTATAAGATTGAAACAGTTTAAAGGAATTTGTCATATGATCGAATGCTCCCGAATCTATTGTCCTTGGAGCTAAGGAATTAAAACAACAAGTTAGAGCCTTTGATTCATTATATGTGTGTGCAATAAAAGCACTAAAAGACCCATATGATGACGAGCCAGATTGCAGTAGTGTAAGATGTTCCACTTGTTCCTTTAGTGAAATGACTACTTTTAGCCTCATTAGCAGTAGCGAAGGTTCACCTGGTTTCCCATGGATTTTCAGCAGGTTTCATGTGTGTGGCGATGCTTGTTGTAGAAATCGCACCAAACATGCAGCTTTTCATCAAATTTTCATTGATTAGTGGTGGATTTATTATTGCCTCCACCTATTGCTACCAATGCAAATCCTTCAGTAGTACCTCCAAGCCCTTTCTTACCCAGCATCACATTCCTTCTACTCTCCTCTCTTCTGACTTCTGAAAACACTTCACCAATCGAAGGCAACAGTCGTCGTCTAAGAATTCTTGATCTAACTTCATCAAACTCGACATTGAGTCCAGCCAAGAACTTGTAAATGTGATTACCCTCCACTATTTTCTTATGGTGGCATCCATCCTCAGTAGAAATCCACTCATAGTTATTGAAGATGATGAGATCTTGCCATATTCACTTTAGAGAGTTAAAGTACTTTGTGACATTGTCCTCCCCTTGTCGCATATCATCAAGTTTGATAGTCAATTCAAAAATCTGAAACTGATTCCTGAGATTAGAATGCATCTAATTAACATTCTCCTAGAGCTCTTGTGTAGTTGGATAACACATGTAATTAGACCTAATGTCCTCTTCCATGGAGTTCACGAGCCATGTCATCACCATAGAGTTTTCAGCATCCCATATAGCATAGCTTGGATCATCCTTTGAAGGAGCTTTCATTTCACCTGTTAGGTATCCCATTTTTCCATGTCCTCTAATCATTCGGACCAATTGAGACCATCTCAAAAAGTTATCACCATTCAAGCAAATTGTGGTGATTTGGACAAAGTGGGATTCGGAATTGGTTGTGGCTGCACTTATTTTTGAGGAAGCAACAATGGCAGGATTGTTCAAAGAGTGTTGATTGTTGAGGCATGGTGGTAGACTCGTTTGAAGTATCTGACAGTGTCAGAAAATAGATTTAAGGACAAGGGGAGTGTTGGTTAGCTCTGACACCAACTTGAGAAAAAGGTTTGTTGGGAATGCATTTTATGGTTTCCTTTTGAAAGAATTTAAACAGTAGCAGCCTAACAAAGACTAGGAAAAACTATCTCTAATTATAGGAAACAAATAACTGCTAATAATACTTTCCTAAAGAATACAGATCTGACACCTTGCTAATTACACCATTACAGCTATACAAAGATTATTTCCTAAATTTACAATTTCTATTTTTCCACATATACCACAAGGCATCAATGTAAGAAATTATTTTGGCTCGAAATATCAGACTACAATGCTGATTCGACAGCCCACAAAAACTATGGTAGGTCTATTGTTACTTCTCTTCATTCCGAGCTTGACGACAAACTCTGTTATTTGGGGGGAGTAATGTTATGGTTCTAGTAGGTCATAGCAATCTATTTTGGCAAGCATTTTATTTCTAGTAGGATTCCTAAGTTGATGGTTTGTTAGCTGTAAGTTTCCTATAATTATTATGCCAATTATGAGAAAGCCTAAAAAATAGTTTTCCTATTCTTGTAATAACACTAGTCCTATTTAAGAGACCAATGAAATAATAAAGACCCTAGGTCGTATTTTGTCCAAAAAGTTACAGAGGTGTAGAGTTTTCTCTTAACGAGGTTCAAAGATGTCAAACTCCCCTTGACGAGTTTGAATTGTTATTCCAAAATAGGTCGTTCAAGGAATCAGAATAAAGGGATCCCACTTCATCGTCCTATTACACGATCCATAACTCACAGCCATAACAACATTCCACACAAACTTATCTTCTTAACCCAGTCTTAAGTCTTAAAGGGGCAACTACCTTTTATAAACAGCTATGTTCTTCTCAAATAACTTTCCCAAAGCACAAAGAAAATCACAGCATAGAACTCTAATATCATCAGAAATTGATATTGGAAAAAGAGGTTTCAACTAATTAATTCTAAAGAAGCAATAGTCCAATGAGACATGAAACCACAAACAAATCACCCCTACCTATAGCACTGAGATATTTAACATTTAGAATTTGCATGCTACAAATTTTATTGAGATAAGCTGAGTTCCACAAACAAGCAGATGATCATAGCTTAGAATCTTAGAGGACCAAAAAAGTCTTTAACCTCTCAATTGCAATGATGGACAATAATTATGCTTGATGGTGTTAACATTGATCAATGTATTATTCACATACTGGTAAAACAGAATAGCTCAAAAGAGAAGTTGTCTAAAGATATCTTCATCATTATGTTTTATGCGTGGATTACAACATGAAAGAGAGAGAGAGAAGACATGCATCTCACCCTGGAGAGTAAAGAACATATGGAGGATCCCATTGCCTGCATGACATCAAAAGCTGAGCAAATAGCAACCTTCAAGGAGTCTATATCTGCCTGAAAATAGAAGTAGACAACCTAATAAGATGTCAAAATTGTCTCTTCAAAAGTGAATTAAATGATTGTTTTAAACCAACAAACCTTTGCCCCTCCAGTCACTGGAAGACGAAGAGTGGTTGCCTCCAAATCTTCCAAAGCTCCAGCTAAAGAGCTTATATGATCCCTTTCAAGTAAAGCCCAATCTTCTAGGTAGGCCATCTGAATAGGTCATTGAAGCAATTAGACAATAGCAGAACTACTCAATTAACCACCAAAAAAATAAATAAATGATAAAGAAGGCATTGAAAATAAGGACTGGGAACAAGGAACTTGTAAGTTAACTCATAAAATAATGCTTTTTTGCCAAAAAAAAATTTGTACAGATTTTTTTTTTTGGTGTTTGTGTTTCTGAATTAAATAGCTTTAAGAACTCTGCAAAGAACTTTATTTATTTTAAATAGCAGTAACTTCATCCTGTAATTTAGACAACTAAGATGTGTGATAATAGTAACTATCCCGGATATTTAATTAGCTCATGACCCTGCTTAGATGTGCAACATGATTTCATAAAAAAAAATGCTATCCTGTGTGCGCCTCATCTTTTAAGATAATGATGAAAAATAGGCTCAGCTATATATCATAAAACTATAATTTCATAAGAGTGCAGAATGAAACTTCTGCATCATATTCAATGCTACATTTTAGTCCGGAAACAAGATGCAGAAAATGAAGGATGGCTCTGCATTTAAACCAGTTTTACTAATGCTAGAAATTGCTATTTTTTTATTTGAAGAAAAAAATTATTGAAGATGACAAGTAGCTTCTGAATAGTTCACAATGACATGAAAAATAATGCTTGTCCGCAATAGATGAAAAGATTAGTAATACTGCATTTCTGGGATCAACTTCCTTAACTATTCTTTTCAGCAATTTAGCCTCATGTAGGTCCACACCCATGATTAAATTACAACCATCTAACTTTCTTCACAACTTCGACCTATTTCATTTTTGCTTTTGGCTGTATTCTTGTTCTCTTACCAATGCTCACCACTCTTACCACCTCTTAGATAAGATCTCTCACTTCCATTTGATGCTATTATTGGTCTCCTAAGACTCTACGATTCAATTGTCCAAAGCATTTTTACCACATAATCATCAGTCAGTAACAAATTATAAAGCTAGCTGCTACTAATTCAAATTATTAAATATGGGAATTATAACCCAGTTAACCAGTTTTTTAAACTACTTTGAATTTGATGCCACTAAGTCAAGAGAACTTTGTACTTCACGAAACATAATTTTTAGTTTGCTTTAAGAGCTGTCTTAATACCTATCAAATTAGTTTGAGTTCCACCCTATGTTTCCTATGTTGTGGTTGGGCAATACCAAGGCAAATATGATGGGCTCATGGCAACCATGTCAAGTGTTTATCTAAAGATAATATGCAGCAAATTTTACTACATTTAACCATTGCTAGATCAGGTGATTATAGCAAGCTGCAGATGGTAGGACAAAGAGAGAATAAACTAGATGCTAAGAAGTAAAATGTCCAACCAACTCTGATGCATCTTAAAGAGGACCAATAGCCGATGTTTAATCTATCGTCCATCAGACACTGAATTTGATAAAAAGTAATCCTCAAAGTACTGCATCAATATATTAAACCTCCGTGTTATGCATTTACAGCTGGCAGGATAACAGCCCCTCTCATGATGGCATCCAAGTTTTTACTGTTTCTTTATATCTTGTCAAGTTTTTAAAGAAACAAGGTAGGTCAAATTCATGCAGTTTCAGGTGAATTTAAATAAGAAAAATAAATGGATTGAGACAAGATTGCATAGCCTATAAAAGCAAATAAGGAAGCATCATAAAGAACCACAACCAATAACATAATCAAATGAAATACTAAAGGTACTAATGTGCAAAATTATAGAGCTGAGAAAGAGAAGAAACATTACTTGATCATTCAAAATAGCACATAGCTTAAGCTCTAGCTTCAGCTGTTGGAGATCGATCCTCTTCCTAATTACTGAATCCCACAGAGTTACAGTACAATTCCAAACATTAAACAGAGTTTGCTGCAACACCGGAAAATACACTATGAAACTTAAGATGACATATTTCTTCTATTACAGCAATGTTAAAACTAAACAAAAATCTGAACTATAAACAAAGATGTACATTGAGTTGCTAGATTATTTTCTGTAGCAAATTTCTCCCTTTTATCTTTTTAATTCACTATTACCTTTGGATTGCTTAATAAAGGAAAACCAATCATTTAGGCTCAGATGAAAATTAGCTAGTAACAAAAGAAAGAAATATGGCATAATCCGAAGGCGTACACTTTGAACAAAATTAGCTAACTCGACATGCAGGATGTCCTACCTCTGCAGTTATTTTCTGAATGAAAAGAACAGCATCTGCCCTGGCATTTGCAAAACGCCATTGCAAATATCTATTATATAAAAGCCGTATCTGATGAGCATCTTCAATATAGCTTGAACCTTTTTTCCCTTTCTTAACATCCACGATGAAACTAAGTACAGAAGTAGAACTGTTGGATTGGCTCGATGTAGTTGATGACCTTGTTCGAGATGGACTGACAACTCTAGAAGGAGGAGTGGATGGTCTTGGACGAGATGGACTAACCCCTCTACTAACTGATGTCCTACTTGGTGAAGGAGGGCGTGTTCCAGAGGTAGGCAAAGACTGAGATCTTGCTGTAGGAGTTATTAAAGACATTCTATCTGATAAACTTGTAGCAACAAGCTTCTGGGCTCTGGATACCTGCAATAAAGTATCACCTGCAGAATTTGCCTCAGAACCTATCCTGCCAATGTCTTCTAAGTACGATAACTTTGCAGCCTCACTAACGGACTTTTGCAAAGGTTTAACGTTATCACAGGGTGGAGATGTTCGCTTAAATGAAGATAAACCAATTCCAATTGGCGTGTATGATACTCTCATAGACTTATCAGTGAGATCCACACTTTTTTTTGAAGAATTGGAAGATGACTTTGCAGTTAACCTACTTGGCCATCGATGCTGATCAATCAATCTACTGTGTAAACCATCAATAGGTTTAGCATTCTCTGATTGATCTTGTGCGCTCTTTCCTTTAAGAGGACTCCTCTTTCTCTCTGGTGTAGGCTTTCTTGACCTTGCAGGTGTTTCAGCCTGCTTGTGCGCTACATTTGAAGATGGCCTCAACGTGCGATCAGAAGATGCATTAGTAATTGTTTTTTCCTTCTTACTGATAGGAATAGATATAATATCCGACTGAAAGGAAACATTGAGACTTCTCATGGTAGATGGCCATAAATTCTCCGGTATCCGACTACTGATCTTTCTAGATGGCAACTGTAAAACAATAGATGAATCCTGAACTGGTGTACAAGGACTTGAGGGTGAAGGCGGAGCTAAAGGGCGCCTCCTCTCCGCTGATTGGGCTCTTTTGGGAACCACTTGGGAATTTGTAGGCAGTGTTCTAGGCGCGTTTGGTGATGGACAACGCCTAGAAATACAAGGTGCTGGTGATTTATACCTAGAACTAACTTCCCTCGTTCGAGGGCGGCGGCTGCTGGCAGGTGCATTGAAGCTGTTCCTTTCAGCTGGAAGTAACGGAGGTCTTGGGGTATCAACAGCTGTGCGCTTCCCTGATTCACATACATCCATCAAACACTTTCCCAGTTAAACCTCATTGATGAATTTTTTCTCATAATTGAACCACATTTGACAGCTTTGGCTTTTATGTATCCCACATTGAAGGGAATCAAGCCAGTTGCTCAAAAAGAAAATAATTTTCCCTGCAATAAATCTGCCACAAATACACATACCAAGAAAAAGTAAGGTACTACAGAATGGCATAACAAAAGAAACGAATAAACCAGTAAAAGAAAAAGGAAGCAGAAAAATGAAAAGACTACATTTTTCCAAAGACCCAGATCTGATAGAGGATGAATTTGAGAAATACAACACCTAATTGTAAATGGGCACTTAATTTTCATCAAGAAAAACCCAATTTGAAGCAGATCAGACCAGGATAAAGAGGTTAGGCACTGTTGATGTTGATGATGAGGATTAGGATTAGGATGATAAAACACCATCTGGTAGAGATAGGATCACAGAGAACTTCGAAGGTGTCACAAAGTGCATTAACGGTCATCACTTGGTGTTGTTCTTTTTAGGTTGTAATGAAATGCTGGGCTAACGATGCCCCAAAAGAAAATGGGGAGACTACAGAGTGGACTACTGTGATATGTGTTTGTGTGAGAGAGAGAGAGAGAGAGAAGAGGGGTGCGTGGAATTCGAAAAGTTGTTTTCCTTTCACTTTCTCCTCCAATTTCCCTTTTGTCCCTCTCACGGGACTGCCGTTGTCGTTTGGGCTGGCAATTGAGGTTCACTCAACAACACAACATAGCCCCACTCTAGCCTGTTTCCTTCTTCCTCTACCTAGCTAAATTTTTACATGATAGAGAATTCAATCCAAATGATTTCAAAACTTGGTAAAAATTAATAAATCAACCAATCTCCTAAAAGTCATCTTAGCAAAAACTGTAAATTTATTTGATTAAAGAAAAAACGTAAAACTGTAAATTCAATTTCTGAAACAGAGTTCCCTATATTTATTAACATAATTACGTTCTGTCAGTTGAAGCAGAAAACCAAATAGATATTCAAGAATAAACTGTGATTGCCATCAATGAAACAAAGAGCTATCTTGAGATCATACAATAAATTTCGAATGTCTTTTACCTGGGTTTTCTTGTTTTGTCATGTTCATGAATTTAATATGACAAAAACAATTAATAATTAATGTAATTTTGTTTGTATGTAGTATAATAAATTAGGAGACTGAAGTTGCAGATGCTAATGTTCTTGGGGATATGGGAAGAGGCATGGAGGACCACGTGCAATCGTGATCATTGTCCATCCCCATGAAATAAGCAGCGAAAACTTCATATCATTCATTTACACAAAAAAGAAAATTGTAAGAAATTCAAATTACAGATTAAAATAATTGATTTCTCTACAAGCATGTGCAGAACCTTGTTATATTAAATTATATTTTACATTTTGACCGGATAAGAATTTTAATTTCCTGATTTAGGAACAAGAATCGATAATATGATCGAGAACCCGAAACCCAAATAGGTTTAATTAAAAGAAAATTGATTCTGAAGTTGAAAAAGGAAATTGGGGTTTAAAGTTTTAGCGAAGAATCCATTAACATAATAATGGCTGTTTTTTACAGGTTCATGTCTCTGGTTTTGCAGACAGATACAGTAATCAAAACTGTTCATCTAAATCTGTCCGTAAAGATGACATAGAAGGACAGAGAGAGAGAGAGAGAGAGAGAGAGAGAGGCGGTTCATTGAATCAAATTTACAAATTAAATATTTTTCAAAGAAAACTTTAAAGGACAAATGACTCACCTCAAATCACGCCAAACAAAAAAATGCTCTTGGACCATCAAAATCAAAAGAAATTTACAGCATGAAAAAGAGAGAGTAGATACTGCAAGAATCGGCGGAGGAAGAGGCAAACTCGGAAAACCGTCGGCTGGAGCAGAACATCCCGGCAGAAGGGGGAAGTTATCAAATTTTTCTAGAAAGATAAAAAGAGAAAACTTAAGAAAGAAAAAAAAAATTTGAATAAAATTTGAGGGAAACGGTTTTCCAGTTGAGAGGGAAGTTGTCTTCGCGCCACCTACTTACACAGTGATTTTCTTCTGCGTTTTTTACCAGTATTTAAGCCAGTTTTTTTTTTCTTTTTTACTTTTTAAAACATATTTTTTATTATTTGAATATATTTAGTTTATTTGTTTTTTAAAAAAGAACTCATTATTAAAAAATATCCATACTATTCGCAATTTAAATATCACTAATCTCTACCTTTTGTAATTAATTTTTCTTTAATTTCAAAATATTATATGATTAGGAAAAAAGTTTATTTAATTTTTCTCAATTAAAAATTAAAATTTATTAAAAAATGCAATAAAGAATTATTTTTTTAATTTTGCTATATTTTAAAAATATATAAAAGGTTTGTTGGGATTTTTTACATTTGAAGGGGAAAGGAATTGTACTAAAATTTCCCCAACTACTTTCTCCAAAACAGAAAAATTTTCCTACCAGAAGTAGTGATTATATATCATATCACCGACTACAAAATCTAAAATATAATATAGAATTTATTATTGTGAATTTTAAATTGGTAAATAATTAATAAAATTACTAGATTAAGTAGCATTTAAATCTACATAAGCAATATTAATACCATTAACAACTATTAATTATATAAAGGTAAAATATTTATCCTAATGGTTATATTTTAGGATTAACTCCTAGTTCAACGTCTTCTTTGAGGAGATGCCTTTCTATTTCTATTTCGACTACCCATAGCTTATATAATTAAATTAATAATTTATATCAATGTATTAAAATATAATTTTGTTATGAAAATTTGAAATTTTAGAACAATTTAATTGATTAAAAATTAGTTAAAGAATACTGTAAATATAAATTTTTGAAATATTGGCATATAATATTGTATTATATATGTTATCAATAACTTAAAAATATTGAATTTAACTGTTATGATTTTATAAATAGATAAAATAATTTAGAAAAAAAAATCTTAAGAAAGTAAAAAGTCCATGTGAAATTGGAAGCTTCGTCATGTTGAAGAAATTGCTGTTCACCTTTTTAGGACCATTGCGGTTTGTAGTTTGTGTTTGTGGTCCAGGCAGTGGTGGAGTCCTGATCATTGATGATGTCCAAAAAAAAAAAGACAACACTTAGATGAGTTTGAGTATTTCTACATATTGATTTGGATAATTTTTATGGCATAAAGTATAGGGTGCTCTTGTATTTATTTCATCTCGCCCTTTATTTTTTTAATATATTTTTTTTATCTAATTTACTTTTTTTAATTCAGTTTTTTATTTATATTGTTCATTTGTATTTTAGAAAAAATATAATATTATGTCTCCTAATGCTGACATGGTATGATAATATATCAATAGTGGTGACATTATAATAATACTCAGTGACATATCAATATTGGAATGGAAAATTATTTTAAAAAAAAATACAAAAGTACAATATAGACAAAAAAAAAACTGCACTTAAAAAATAAATTGGATCAAAAAAAATATTTTAAAAAGCTAAGTGATGAAACAAAACAAATATAATAACACATTATGTCTTATCCCAAACTTTATTAAGCTGAATTACCTAAATTCCGAATTTTTTCTTTCTCAACAAATCTAGCACAATCTTATTGAAATTATATATAAATATATATGGTATTCACTTTTTTTTAACAAATCTAACTTCCGATTGAAAAAAAAAAGACATTTTAGTGTCTACATGCTGAATTAATTAAAAAAACAATAAAAACGCTAAGCTAGTAAAAAAGTTATTATTTTTTATTTCTCTCTAGGTTTCCAATTACTTTCTTTGTGCTCTTAGGGATGGCAATTAGACCACATCCGCAATGCCCCACCCTGATCCCACCCTGAATGGGGTGGATTTTCTTATTATTTTTATATCCCGACCTTAAATTTTTTTGTACAGGAGATGGTGTATATGTGCCCCACCCTGAACAATTTTTTTTTATATTTATATTTTAATATAATTAGTAATTTTTAAAAATAATAAAATAAAATTTTGATATTTATTTAAAGTAAAATATTTTTTATGTAAAAAATATATAATTAACTCATTAATTAAAATAAAAATATATTTTTAATTTGAAAATAAAATAAAATAAATTTAATAAATTCGGAGTCAGGTTAAAGTCGGGGATCCCTATTCCCGTCAGGGACAGAGACCTCTAAAATTTTTCCAACAAGGAACGGGGGTGTATTTTCGGGGACGGAAAACTACGCTCCGTTGCCATTCCGATTTCCCCTCACCTCATCTCTCCCAATTTTCATTTCCCTTCTCTCTCTTCCTGCTTCCAATTCCTCGGTTTTTTCTTCACTATTGCTTTCCACCATGTCCACCCCTCCTTATTCGACACCCCGCAAGTACTTTTGCCTTGTTGGACTCAAGATGAAACTCTTGCTCTAATTGATGCCTACTAGGATAAATGGTATTCTGTCAATCGTGGTAATCTCTGTGCTACTGATTGGGATGTTGTGGCCGCTACCGTTGCTGCATCTTCTACCTAGAGCCAAGCATGGCGAGGGACCAAACAGAGGTGGCTTGGTGGATCAATGGTGGTGGGTTCACTTAAATTGGAGGGATAGGCAGATTGGTGGTGGTGAAATTGCTTCCCCACTCTCTCACTTTCGTTTGTGTAAAATGAAGTATAACTCAAATTTTGGTTTTCTTTTGTTTTCTATTAGAAAGATTTTATGCATAGTGGTTTTAACCTTGAAGTGTTAGCTTGCTAAGATATTTAGTAGTGTTGCATGATTTAGGTGTTAGGAGAACAACAACAATAAAAGTAGAATTGTTAATTCAATATTCAAAACAAGAGAAATGGAAAAACTATATAAGGCATATGTTCTACACCGTTTTCTTAAGACAAATTCGTCTCCTACACTAGTGTTGTCTCCTAGGATACAATATGATTTAGGTGTTGTGTGTTCAACAACTACTTACAGTGAACTTTGAACTTGTCACACTTTCTATCACTTGAGAAGAAGAAGAAGAAGAAAAAAGAAAGAAAGAAAGAACTCTTGAAGAACAATCAAAGTAAACTCTTCAACAAACTCTTGAAAATTCAAGCAAAAACCACCTATTTATATTATATAGAGGAGACATAAGATTAATTGTGATTAATTTCCTTTAAAGGTTGTCTATAATGCTTTTGTAACTCTCAAATAATGGTGAAATTAATTTTTGAAACATCAGAAATTGAAATTTCAAAAGACATGAAGCTCAAAAGACCATTCTAAAACAGAATACACATGAGAGTGTGGATATGCCTTGCACACACTACAGGTAAAATGACACGACCGTGTGGATCCATACAGAAATATTGCCAAATTTTCCAGAAATAATAAAAAAAATATTCATAAAAATTGGACTTGTTCAGGACTACGAGATTTTGGGCCGACATTTGCGTATGCAGGTCGTGCACCCAAACATTGGTCCATCCCGGACCATAGATTTACACCCCCTTGCGCCTGAGCACGCGAGAGAGAGCTTTTCATTCTACTTTTCTTACCCATGTAAGAATGCATCTTTATATATAAATACAAGTTCAAACTTCAATTCTTAGTGATATGGGACAAACTCACACACATTCACTTTTCACTTTTAATCTCCTTACCAAAAAGTTTACTTTGAGCTTCAATTTCTATTAACACATTCTCCATTTTGAGCATATGAATACATTAATTCATAGTCCTTATATTAAAGAATATATATCTAAGTCTTTCTTCCAAAACCGAGTCGTGGGACCCACCCAAATTATTATCTCAAGATGGCTTATAATCACAATTTTTCCAACATTAGGTTCTCAGCTTTGAAGTGTTAGCTTTCTATAATAGATTTTTTGTTTGGTTGCTGGGAAGGTGGAGAAAAGTAAAGGAAAATGGTGATATTTTTATTGTTTGGTTGTTTAGAAATTGTAAAAATTACATACTCCTGTAATTATAGACATTTAGAGTTAAAGTTATAAAAATGTCAAAATTTGTAATTTTTTGGTGAATTGGCAACTCATCATTTTAGCTTGATGGCTCATATTTTTTAATTATTTTTTAAAAATTATAGTCTCTACATTGGCATCCGATAACATTTATTTTGGGCCAAAAGTTAGCTAGATTTGTTTAAAAATAAATAAATACTATCTATTTCATATGTAATTTTGATAAGATGGTGCTAAATTTGTTGAGAGGGAAAAAGTTCAAAAGTAAAAAATTAATTCGGCCTTTTTATTATGTCTAATACTCTATGGAAGGAGATGTTTAGAATTGCTCCTAAGTGTCTTAAAATTATATTTTGAATTTTTTAATTTAATTAACTGATTTTTTTTAATTTTTTATAAATTAATTATTTTAAATATGTTTTTGGAAAAAACATTTATTTACTTGCTTCTACTAAAAACAGTTTTCAAAACTAAAAAAAAAAATTAAAAATACAATTTTTTTTCAAAAAACATTTTTTTACTTCTACCAAAAGCAGTTTTTAAAATTTAAAAATAATTTTTTTTCGAAAAATGTTTTTTTCAAACGTAATGTCAAGTAGGACTCGTGAATCTTGAAAGATCCTATTACTTTGTATTCTTTTTTTAATGATAACTTCTAATTTTTTAATTTTTTTATTTAATTAACTTTATCAATTTGATGCAGTATTACTATGACATATGATTTGATGAACATTTTTATTATTGTCATATCAGTGGCTATAATTGAATCCAAAATTGAAAAACTAAGAGTCTAATTGTAACGAAAAAAAAAAGAAAGAAATACAGGAGATAACATGTATAAAAAATGAATATATAAAGCAAAATAACCAAATTTATTAGATATTTTATTATATTTAACAATCTATTTGGGCATTTATCAACTAGATACCAAGTAGTCTATCAGTATATAAGTTTTAAATTTTAATATTTCAATAAAAAGCAAAAAGGCAATGCTAAGTGCAATAAATAACTGTCTTATACTCAATATTTTATTGTTCGGTGAGGAAAAAAAAATTTTTAAAGAGAAAAAGAAAAAATGTAAAAATTATCTTAAAAGTTCTCTTCACCAATTAATAGAATAGTAAGTGTGGAATAATCACTTAAAAAATTAAGTAACTGTAATTAGCATTAATTTTCAATATATTTTGATGATTTATTATTTTATTTAAATATATTTTATATGTATTAATATAATCTAAATTCTTATAGATCTGTATATGTTTTTTATTCTTTTTCTAGAGAAAGTTATTAAATAAATATTTTCACCAATAATAATATTGATTAATATGAAGATAATGTTAGTTAAATTTAGAATGAATAGTGCGTATAAATGGACACTTTTATTTTAATGTGTTTTTATTATTTCCTTTCCCTCTCAATATTATTTTCTTTCTGTTTCCAAAGAAAAAAAGGATAATAATTTTTCTCTCCCTTCCTTTGTTTTATTAGCCAATTTGCTATCTTAATTTAGGCAATTAATAATGGTTTACTTATTGGGAATAGCATAATTAAATAGATCATTATTTTCTAGTGGGAAGAAATGAAAAATGAAGTTTGTCTTTTTTCTATCGTCGCTATTATGTTATAACGGACAATTTTTGATATGATACAATTAAACGATACGACACGAATATACCTAATTTATCTATAATACTATTAGATATATTTAAAAATATATAAAATATGATTAGATATATTTAAAAATATATAAAATATTTAATAAATTTTATATAACATGAAACGACACATTTAAATGATTATACAATACAAAATGATATGTTTAAAAGATTATATGACACGAAATAATACGTATATACTTTAAACGATTGTACAATATAAAAATGATACATTTAAATGACACAAATAGTAATACGACACGTTTATACATAACATGACATGAATTCTCAACTTTATATTATACTATCAACATATAAAATTCTCTTTTTTCCTTGAAAGAATTCTCTGTCTGTCTTAGTATGTTATTGTTATCCTAACATATAACTTTCATAGGAAGTTGTTAATTACCCACATAATTATATATCATTAATTAATTATTTTCCAATAGTCCCATGTTTTAAATCATAAGCAAAAGGAGAATCACTTGAAAGTAGGAAACAAGGTATATCATTCCAACTATAAAGCCTTCACATGTATGGTGATTAATGTACAAGAGATGAAAACTAATTAATTTAGTGTATCATATTAACTTAATTGATTTTAATTCTCATATGATTTTAGTCAATTCTTTTAATTTTAATAAGTTTTTATAGTTCTTGTAATTATTCAATTTATATTTCAACTTCTACAACATTAATAATTTCAGTGATGCCATTAAATTCACAAAATACTTTATATTTTTTTTTAAACAAATTATATCTCGTTCAAATAAAATATTTGTTAATTGCTCTAATAGGTCTTCTAGAAAAAGTAAACTCAAATGCTACTTTTATTGGTGGATTAAAAGTTGAATTGATTTCTGGATTTGTAAAGAAAATTCAATTTAGCAATGCTAAATTGTTCAAAAATAAAATAAAATAATAGACTATCTATAGGTGATTTAATTAGTATTTTTACTTGTGAGAATTGAAAAAAAGTTTTGAGTTCGAGTTTTTTCATCACCATTTACCAATATTAGTGCGAATTTATAACTTTTTATGATAAATGTAAGGGATAACTATCTTCTATTGTATAGTTTATATCCCAATAAGCTTCCTAATAAATTCAAAAAATTAAAAAAAAATTATTATTTGAATTCATCATACTACTTATAAAATTTAAATTTGCAATAGCTATAGGTGAGTGAAAATAAATATTTAAAAGGCTGGAAAAAAAAAAAGGATCCCTTATATGAAACTCACAAATTATAGGAATTAAATAATGATATTTCAATTTTTTCTCATCCATTACTTAGAGGGTTTGGTTTCGCTTTTTGGAGTAGCTGATAGGGTGAAAGGTAATATATATGGTTGTGTTTTAACTGAAGATCAGAGAAACACTTCCCTCATGGAAACCAATTCTCCTATAACAATTGTATCTGCTCTACTTACCTTGTCTCTTTCTTCTTCTTTAAAACCAGTCATGGAAATAAAATAAATTTTCTCTATTAACTCCATCACATTCCTAGTGATGGAAGATTCCCTTCCTCAGTCCTTATGATGCCTATAATCGATCAAAAACTACATGGACAACTAGCATCAAGTCTCTTGTCCGTAAACCTAACAGATCTGTGAAGAAATATGTACAATCATCTTCTTTTGATCATTGTACAATTAGAGCAACTAGTGAAGAACAATTTGTTTCTTTGAAAATTCCTCTAAAGTTATTGCCCCTCTAGAAGAAGGATGAATATACTCATATACACTTTGGAGCTATTCTTCTTGTCTCTCCTATCATGGAAGGAAAGGACTGCTAGTGTTTACTTGTCTAGGTTTGCTAGATACTAGGTATTTACAGTATCAACAAGCTATAATTGGTACTGTGAAAACATCTCTTAATGCTGGGATTGTGTTGTTTACTTTTTATCCAAATTTCAATTTGTCTCTTGAAGATCCTCATGTTCTTTCTACACTAAAGGTTCAAGTCCAAATTACCAGGGCACCACAGGTTATGTCTACAATGACAACAACCCTTCACTATCAGTTGATTTACAAAGTTCAAAATTATGATATAGATCTTTCAAATGAAGCATTGTTTATAGTAGCAGACGTACAACGTGTTCCTACTTATGTCCATATCCTTAGACAAATTTCTAGAGAAGAATTGGTAAAATTGTTGTTAGACACTTGGGTAACAAACTTTAAAAAAATTCACAGTACTTCCCTACTAGTTCAAAATCTAGAATATTGTATTCATTAAAAAGTAGACAGAACTGTTGATACAAGGTTTATTAGGACAATAGATCCTAGTACCAGCTCCTCTTCTATTTTCTCTACTCAATTTATGATCCAATCATATGGACAAGAGGAAGGATTGCAAGTAATAGGCTTTAACTCTAATAGAAAACCAATTTATTCCATTTTTCAAGGAAATCACAAAGTTTTTGATGTTGATTATTGCTGTGAAGATTATCTGTAAGATGCCCTTTATGATGACAGCGACGAAAAGATCCTCCTTCCAAAAGAAAGAAGAAAAAGAAAGGAAAATCAAAAAAGGTGTTGAGGCGGAGATATGATGATGATGATGATTCATCCATTGGATTGCTGGGCTAATTATTTGGAAAATATGACTTTATTGTCAACTATTCTGAGCTAGAATCTTTTCGATGAAAAATGCCTACACCTACAAAACCTGAATGAGATGAACCTCTATAGACATCACCACCAGCTTAGGAGCCTCTATCTCCTGCTCCACCACTTCTAATTTACAATAAAGTATTGCAGTGGATCAAGAAACATGAGTCTAAATAGGTACCAAAACCCATTATGACTCCTCCTGTTCAAACTCTTGTTCCTCTAATTTGTATATTTTAGCTATCTGAAGAATGAAGTTGAAGTAACAACTTTCTTAAGTATAAAAAGATTTGCATGTCAAAACTTCATTTAATCCTTTTACCTTTACCAGCACTTTACCCTTACCAAAAATAACTACTGCTCCTACCCCTCTCTAACCAAAAGTAGATCCAATCCTCCTTCAACATGAAAATTTTCAGAAAATGCTCCAAGTACAGACTGGTAAACCTAAACCACCAAAGAAGAGACCAATTGTCACTGTAACTACTCCATCAACTACCCCTGCAAGTACTTAAAGACCTGAAAAAGAATCTGAAACATTATCTTTTCTGAGATTCCCAAGATCCATACTAATATATGATTTAGAAACCTTCTCATCAAAATTCTATCACATCTTTTCTTTAGAACTTACAAACAACCAATACCACCTCCAATGACATACAGGAAAATTTAGATTCTTCTTTAAAATCTAGTTCTAATCAATTTTCAGAATATTCGACTGATATTATTGCTTTATCGGCTGATACTGCTAAATCAACAGCTTTACTAACTCCATCTATTAAAATGGCAGATCCAATGGGGTCAGCCTCTATAGCCCACTCCACTGCAACTAAACAGAGTTGTACTATACTGAACCATTTAAAGAAGAAATGATTGGTGAAAATCGATCAATATTGAAGGAAGCTAAGGCTAAGACTACCAATGGTCCTTGGTTTTCAATGGATGATATTCCTCATCACCAACAGTGAAATCAATTGTTGGAAATGTTAGCTTGGATGAAAACAAGAAGTTAGACTGGATTCTCAGTTTCTAAAGTTCTTTAAGAATTCATCACCATATTTATTGGAAATATAAAAGAAAGGTGGTTGCAAACTCTTGAATATAACAAATTGCAGTTTCACTAGCTCAACTCTCTTGTTAATACTCCTTGGCATACTGAAAATGAATTTGTTGGAAGCTCTTCAGATCATATTAAAACAATTCGTATGAAGTTCTTTTAATTAAAATATTGTTCTTTATGAAGGAAAGAAAGTTTGTTCTTAATATTATCAGTTAGGAGTTGGAGATGTTAATTTAAAGTAACAATTTGTCTCTTCAGCTCCAGAAGAACTTGGTGAGGCAACACTCAGATATTTCAGAAAGCATAGTATCAGTCTAAAAGACTTATCTTTGTCCCAGATCTATCAAAATATGTTAATGGTCTTTGAAGAATTATGTACAGCTAGAAAACAATTTAAAGAAGCACTACATTAGACGAACAAGAAAAATCTGGATTCTATTTGCAACCGCCCTGATCTTCAAATTAAGTATGCAAGTCATAAGGATTGTGATTGCAAACACTGTAAAAAGAAAAAGAAAAAGCATTTTAAGAAGCATAAACAGTCCTCTTCATGGCTTAAAAGAAAAAGAAGGTTTAAGTTCTTTCGAAATAGGCAAAGGAGATCTAAGAAGACAGATCGATGTTATTTATGTGGAAAAAAAAAGGACACTTTGCAAAAAAATATCCAAATAGACCAAAGCAAGTTGTTTAGTTGATACAACAAATTCCAAATCAATATAATGTTGATCTAGAACAAGCAAATATTGAATCCTTATTTTCAGAGGAAGATGGACTTTCCCCTAATTCCTTCATTTGGATCAATAATGAAAATAGTGAATTAGATCATGATTTTAAAGAAAGCTTTCAAATAACGCCTTTAGATCCAATAGTCTAGTTAGTATAGCCATAATGTATTTTCCAAATATCCAAAAAACATCATATACATTATTGTCCGGTCCAACTTTTTATTGGAAAATATAAAAAGCCCATAAAAGCCATAGCTTTGATGGCAATTTATACCATGCACCCATAAAAGGCTTCTTTTTTTCATATAGATTTTTTCTATTTTTTTTTTCTTTTTATTCTTCTATTTTTGTTACGATTTGTTTTTCTCTAATTCTTTTATTTAATTGCAAATAGATAAACATATTCTTGTTGAGAATGCGATTTGTAAGATAGTAGAATTCTTCCTTTTCTTCTCAAAGACTTTCTATTTTTTTCTTTTTATTTTTTTTCTTATTCTTCTATTCTTGCTGCGATTTGTTTTACTCTAATTTTTTTGTTCAATTGCAAATAGATAAATATATTCTCATTGACAATGCGATTTATGAGAATTTGATTTGTGAGATAGTAGAATTCTTCTTCTTCTTTTTTTTCTTATTGTTCTTCTACTATTGGATTTATTATTTTTTTATTATGTTCGATTTATTTTTTTTTGTGATTTTTTGTTCGATTGCAAATAATGTATTTACAGTTATAAAATAATATATGTATAATCATTAAATAATTAATTTGAACATGTCAAGCAAATAATCAATTATAGATGAAAATATAAAAAAAATTCATGAAAGCAAATAATGATTATACAATTATAAAATAATGTATCTACAGTTATTAAATAATGAATATAAACCTGATAAGCAAATAATCAAACATATAAGAAAAGATAAAATTTGTTCATGAAAACAAATAATGTATCTACAGTTATAAAATAATGTATCTACAACAATTACATAATGAATCTAGAGTTATTAAATACTGAATCTAAAGTTATAAAATAATATATCTACAGTCATTAAATAACGAATCCGAACCTAGTAAGCAAAAAACATAGATGAAAAAATGTAAGAAATTTATGAAAACAAATAATGAATTTACTGTTATAAAATAATGTATCTTCAGTTATTAAATAATGAATCTAAACCTAGTAAGCAAATAATTAAACATACAAGAAAATATGAAATTGATTCATGAAAACAAATAATAAATCTACAATTATTAAATAATGGATCTACAGTTATTAAATGATGAATTTACAATTATTAAAATAATGAATATACAGTTTTAAAATAATGTATCTATAGGAATGAAAATTAATGCCATTGATTTTACATGTGTGAATAGGCCTTTGGTGCATCTAGCACCATGCACTTAGGTAAATGGTATAACAACTCTAGCTTTCATAGACAACGGTGCTTACAGGATAATAGTCAACCCAAAATTCTTTCCAAACCATTTCTAGAAAGCCTATATTGAATTTTTCAAAGCAGCTAATGGAGATTATTTCTTCATAGTGTTGGATTTTGAAGATATATCACATACAAAAAACGCAGCGAAAATTAAAAATTTCAAAATCCGAATCATAGGATTCTACTTATATTATTAAAACTAATTGAATAAATGCATAGTTAGAAATTATACCTTTAATTTCTTAGATTAATTCTTCAATTTTTCTTCTTATTGTGTTGTAGTAAACCACAACAATTCAAACTTGAATTACTTCTAACATTGATCCACGTAGAAATGGAAGAAGAAAAGCTCAAAGGTGATGGTTTGAATACACAATGTGCTAGTAAGGTATATGTTCTTTGAGAGAATTTTCTACGAACTAACTCTTAATTCTTTTTGGTGACTTGTTAATTTTCTGGTGGAAAATTAATATTTATATGTCTCCAAAATTTTCCTAGGGTTTAGAGTCTTACTCACACCCAAATTGCACTTCAAAATTCAAAGAGCACCGAAATAGGAGACATGGGGGGAATGGGATAACTTTACCCACTTAGCATGCTGCTGGCAACAAATGTGCTTCCAGCAGTGTGCTAGGCCTATTCAAAACCATTTTACTCATTGTTCACACCTCCAATGCATATGACCCATTATATTCCCGGGTATATTGGCCACCCAAATTAATAATTAATTTGAGCAAGTTATGAGCAATATCTAGCAACACATCATGACCCCCAATTAATCAGAAAATTATTGGTTTGACTATGAACTTTTTCATAGACAAGAATACGTGCAATTTGTCCTTTCACCATTCTATACCCTACTCGGTTCAAAGCATGGACAATGTGTCAGCTCCTGTTAAACTAACTATGTCACATCTAGCCCAAGTGATGCTAGATCTTGTCCTTGAGACTCATTACTTTATTAGACATGTCATTGAAGACCATTTTCATGACATTTCCACTCTAATTAGAGATTCTCGAGTAATGATCCTGAAAAGAGGTCATAGGTATACACTCCTTCTATCAGGAGTGGTGAATCATTTGTTGGCTACCCCATTACTTTCGAATACCTCAAGTTGTACCCAATCACTACCCTATGAGCGACCTCTGTGAGGCAAGATATCCATGAGTACCTTAAGTCTAAGGATACTTATACCATTGCTAGGATGAGACTATTATTAACATTTGAATAGATAATTCATATGATTG
Organism: Balakata baccata; assembly: GCA_949630135.1. NCBI lineage: Eukaryota > Viridiplantae > Streptophyta > Magnoliopsida > Malpighiales > Euphorbiaceae > Balakata > Balakata baccata. Next base: position 21,989 of record CATIWF010022236.1, on the reverse strand, counting down.
TCTCATAGATGACATCCAATGTACTTGACTACGTTTAGCAAATATTCATATGTTAACTCTAAATATCTAATGCTCACATGTTGTGAGATCTACTGCTTAATCTATTCAAGGAGTAGAACATATATTAATCTATCCGGATTAATAATGTCTCATCTCATTAATCCTATGACTAAGGATAATTTAGATACTAACATAATTACACATGATAGAAATTTCATTATCATAATTTCCTTCATATTATGTTATCTATCAAGGACTTCATTAATTGATTTAAGATCACATCAATTCATATATTAAATAAACATCAAATTAATGAAAATGCCTTTTATTAATTAAATAAATTTATACAATAAGTGCTAAATATAATTACCTTTAGAGCACTTTTCTAACACACAGAGCTTATAACAAAAAAGCCCATTAAGATCCAATTCCTACCTAGTTGTTATGTCTGGACCAAAGTTTTAGGTTCAGCCTTACCCAATAAAGATATACTAATAGGGTTTGATGTTATAAGCCAGCTTTCCCATTTGTCCATTGGAAGTCAAGGCTTAAGATCCAAAAATGGTTTCTTCCTTATACATGCACACTAAATTTATTTACAGTCTCTTTGGTAGCCCATTTTGATGATCTTAAGGCTTAAATCATTCATACCAGCTATGCTGCGAGCCACACAGACTTTGTTAAAAAATGTTCCAATCCATTGTGTACTAGACCTAAATTTTTCATTTCTTTGCCTTTCGAGCAAAATGAAGATATTAATCCTATGAAGGCCACTCATCCTGAAATGAATCTAGACGATAAGGACTTAGCAGTCTAGGAATGTTCTCAACTGTTACAACAAGGATTGATTTAGCCAAATAAGTCTGATTGGGCGTGTCAAGCATTCTATGTCAATAAAAGGTCTAAACAAGTTCATGGGAAGAAGAGACTTATGATTGATTATAAGCCTTTAAATTATTTTTTGAAAGATGACAAATTCCCATTACTAAAGATATCATCATTGTTTACCTTTCTTAAGGATGCTAAGATTTTTTCTAAGTTTGATCTCAAATCTAGATTTTGGCAACTTGGAATTCATACTAAAGAAGGATACAATACAACCTTTTGCATTCCAAATCATCATTATTAGTGGACAGTCATGCCTTTTAGCCTTAAGGTGGCTCCTTATCTTTTTCAAAAGGCTATGACACATATCTATGAATCAATCTTATCTTCTACCTTGATATACATTCATGATATTCTTCTCTTTTCAAAAGATGACAATGAGTATTATCAACTTTTACAAAAGTTTACAGAAATCACATGTAAATATGAGATAATGCTTTCTGAAAAGAAGATGCAAATTGGCAGACAAGAAATAGACTTCTTTGGCATGACATTCAAGGATGAGACTTATCAGTCTTATTCACACATAGGGCATGAATTATTAAAGTTCCCTAATATAGACTTATTAGTAAAACAAGTTCGACAGTTTCTTAGTGTGGCCAATTATGCTAGAGATTTTATTTCACAATTTACAAAGTGAGCTTATCCTCTGCAACAACGTTTAAAAAAGAAACCTCCATCATGGATAGATGCATAAACACAGGTTGTAAAAAGAATCAAAGAGATTTGTTCAAATCTTCCTCCTTTACACATACCGATAACTGAAAAAAGAATTCTCTAGACAGAAGCAAGTGATGAATACTAGGGAGTAATTCTTTTGGAAGAAAAAGATGGGATTAGACGAATCTGTGCCTATGCAAATGGAAGATTCAAAGACTCTGAATGCTATTATCATTCAACTTTCAAAGAAATCTTAGCAATCAAGAATGAAATCAAGAAATTTGAATTCCACGTAATAGGACATAATTTTCTTATCATAATGGACTACTCATCTTTTCCAAAAATCCTCAAATTTAAAGGAAAATAGGTCTCGTATTCTTAATTTACTTCGGTGGAGTGAATGGTTTTCAAAATTCTCCTTTACAGTCCAACATATAAAAGGAGACCAGAACTTGATTTTAGATCTCCTATCCAGGCCTTTTCAAAAACAACAACCCATTCATCTAATTACTTCAGTTCAAACCATCTCATTAATCTTTATGGCTAATCTAGCAATTGATTATAAGTATCCCCTAAGATGGTCATTAATCAAAACAATGACTCAGGAACAACAGACTGAGAAAATGATTTTTGCTCAGTACTCAGCCATCTGACAGCATGGGAAAATATTTATCCAACCACATATGTTCAACCCAAAATTTCAGCTCATTGAAGTTTTTAACTTACCAATTGATGGTCCTTTTCATGATGAAAGTTTCTATATGCTATGGTATCTTTGTTCGATGAACTACATGACTTTTGAATTCTCTCCGTTAAGGTGGTATAATTTATTAGCAGCACATGTATTGCCAGAAAACTCCAAAAGGTTTTTAAGTTGGTTCAGACTTTTGGGAGTATGGAAACAATTCTTCTTTAAGGTTTTTCATGACAATTGGAGTGCTGATATTCAAGGTTCATAATATCATCTTTCTTAAATGGTATGAATATTATTCTTTTTTTGAAATATACCATACCTTTCCTTACTCATTATGGAGCAACTATGATAAGTATCCTATTGAGGTAAGAGAATTCTAGAGAATAGCAGCAGTTAAAAATGCTTACATTCTAAAATCACTATGGCCTTGTTATGATAAAGATGCCCCATGGGAAGAAATTCCAACAGAGTATAAACTCCAAATAGAAAATGAAAAGTAAGTTCATATGGCAATAAAGTCTTCCTATTATGCTATTTCTGCTAGACCCTTTACTACTAGGCCCTCCGTTACTACTGAATCACCTTTGCATAATTATGCTCATGTTGGACCCTCATCCATATTTTATGACTTAGATGATAATGAAAATTACATGAATATATCCTCAAGTCATGAACCAATGTGTGAAAAAAATTAGAAAATCTTTGCTTTTTTGAGAAGGATAAAAAAGTGTGTCAGTATGCTTATTGTTTTCTTTTACTTTTGCCCTGATGTCCAGTTGCTACAAAAAATAGTATTTAATAATATTCTAATTAATAGTTGATAACTGATTCTAACCGATAATTTAACTCCTAATAGGTGCAAATTTATAATTGAATTTAATTTTGATTTTTTTTAGAACTCTATCCATATACTTAAAACAATATTGAGTTAAAATAATTAATAGAGCAAAATAAAATTTCTTTTTATTTTATTATTTGAATTTATAAAATAATAACTAAAGATGAGTGAAAATAAAAGTTTAAAATGCTGAATAACGCTCTCTTTAAAATTTTAAATGTATTTTATATTTATAGTTTCAATTCAAGACATATAGTTAAAAAAGAAAAAACTCTTATCATCCCACTATATCTATTGAAATTACATATATTTCTTAAAATTCTATAATTACTTAGAATAATAAAGGAGTTTCAAACTAAACTAGATAATTGTTGGATAGATTTATTAGTCGCCTCAAAATTTAATATCTTTTTTTCCCATATTATTGACAAACTAATAAAAATAATAAAAGAGAATAGTTTGTCAATAGAATATAGTTGAAATTAGTTGATGATTTCAAAAGAAAAAGAAATAGCTGATGACGAAAATTCTAAGTATGGACCTTAGAAGCCGTTCTAGGACTTCTCTCTCAAAATTTTTTGGCATTTTTCTATTTGGATGTTCGTTAACTATAAGTTTTCACATTTTCTTATAATTTTTACCAATACAAAATAAATTAGAAAATTTGTAAAATCTCATTGTGACAAAATAAAACTAACACTTATCTAGATTAATTTTATGTAAGAAATATATGATTCATTTAATTATAATTTGTCATATATATATAAGTAATTTTTATTATATATATATATATTTGTATATTTTAATAGATATTGGATATTAAACTCATAATTTGTCATCTTTATTATATTTTATATTAGTGCAGATTATAATTGAATTTAATTTTATATTTCTTAGAACCCTATCCAGATACGTGGAATATTGAATTAAAATTGTAAGGAATAATTTTTTTCATAAACCCAACATAAAATCACACAATATAGTTCTTGTATATGAAAGTTACGATATATGTGTTATATGATCACCTATTAAAAAATTATAAAAATCTTTTAAAGTAATTTTTTTTTTTGTTATACTATAGATATATGAGTCAAACCACACACACTAAAACTAATCTTATTCATGTTATGCAGGATTTCAAGAAAAACAAAATATTTTATTATAAATTTTAAAATAGCTGTATATTCAAAATATAATATTATTATCCTTATGAGTTTGGTTCATATACTTTTATTAAAAAAATACTATTGGACAAGTAGTTTGATGGTTGAATCATTATATACGTCAAAAATTCAATTTCTTCTAATTCAACCATACAAAAGTTTAGAAATCTCTTTATAATTAAAATTCTAGAAAAAGATTATAGAAAAATAAAAACTTTTACTTGTTCAAAGACTAATGACTAGCTAAATGGAAAGTCGCTTTACACCTTGTAATGAAGATAAAACTTTTCTTTATATATATAAAGGTCGTTATCCATTGACCTGGCCATTGTTCTTATCCTTCTAGATTTTCATATATTTATACCCATTGTTTATAGTTTTGCCCAGTTGACTAATTTAAAAAATGGAAAAAATAAAAAATAAAAGAAGAATATTTAACGAAAATATTGAAAAATAATTCTAAGGACTAAAACATCCCTCCAATTTATTAATTTTTTTATTTAAAAAAAAAGACTTTAAAACTTCATTGCGTATATCCATTTGTTAGATGGGCTGATGAAATTAGAAAGTATTAGCCTAATAATAGTTTTTTTCTTTTTCTTTTTTGAAAGCAGTGTAAGCAATACCACTTGTATTTTCCAACAAATATTACTAGTACCAATATACTGGGAGACCGGTTAGTGGTAGAATCGCAAGATAATATGCAATTACAAACACCTCAACAAAAAGAATGCCAAAGATTGGCAGAGGGAGCCGCCCCTATGTTGCAGACACATTCCACAAAATGAGATAATCGTTCATCTTTCACGCCAAGCTGTTAGGTGCGCCCTATTCCCACATACAAAAAGCTGAAAAGCTGCCCAACAATAGAAAGAAAGAAGCTATAAAAGCACAACAATGACCAATAAGAAAAAAGTTGACACAAGATATAAAAGGATAACTTCATCCAGGTAGACCATAAGAAAGACCCTAATACTTCAACTATCTTTTCCTCCATATTTTCCCTTTATTGACTTAATCGTTGGAGTGGCCACACCAAATCACCTCTTGGCACCCATTCTCACAATCTTCTACCTTGCAGGATTGAAGGTTAGAAGTGAAGTATTACCATTTAGTGCAGTGAGCCTATCGTGGAGGATGAAATTAACTGTAATTGGTAGAGGAAAAAGCTTGATAGATCACATTAAAACCAAACACCACAATCTTTGCTTACCACCACTCCTATGAGTCTCATTCCTCCTAGAAACATGCAGGAGACACTCGATGCAACTACTTCAGGAGATAACAAACATGACAATTGTAGAAACAGCTTCGCAACCCGATTTCCTCACTTTGATGAGAGAGTTTTCATCAGCCATAAAGGAAATGCAGAAAGAGCTTGATGAATTGAAAAGCAAACTGGAAATATCAACATCCCCAAAGACTACTACACAACAAACAATCATAAACCTAGATGCTGAAACAGAAAGCACCTATATTCAGAACACCATACACTCGAAAAAATACCTAATGCACCAACCACTCCTATCTCACAGACATATCCCTATAATACCATCAAAAGCATGCTTAAAGAACTCCAACCTCAACCAAATGATTTCGACTTTAACCCATGATACACCTCACCTATATTGATCACATACTAAACGAGCCATATCTTGATATCAAGCTACTTATATTACCCACCTACAATGACACTAGGGAGTCTAGAAGCCATATATCTCAATTATGGACAACCATAAACCTATATACAAATCAAGACTCGGTTTTGTGCAAGGTCTTCCCTATTACCCTTGTTGGTTTAGCTTAGCAATGGTATCAAGGTCTCAAACCTAGAAGCATCCATTCATTTAAACAACTAGCACAGAAGGTCAACACTCGATTCGTCACTAGTCTCTGCATCAAAAAGCTATCTATTGATCTACAGAAGCTCTATCAAAAGAAAGAGGAAACTCTGAGAGAATTCATTGAGTTATTTAACTGTGAAGCAGTCATGGTAGATGACCTAGATCATAGTGTCGCCATATGAGCTTCACCATAGGAACCACCTCTAAACTCGTCTATAACTCCCTCAACTTGGACCGACCCAAATCCTTTACTAACTTAATGATAAAAGCTAGACAACATATACAACTAGAAGAGACAATGAGAGCAGATGGAGACTTGCTTGAGCTGAGAGTTCCAAACATGGAAAGATTAGTTATTGAACGAGGAGAGGATCATTAAAATGGTCACGTCCTCTTTCCTTATCATTTGATAAGGGAGACCACAGAGACTCGAGATCTTACAGGAGCAAAAATGAGTGCCGCCATCAATTCAGAGACTCACTCAAACTAGCAGTATCATAAAAAATACACTTAGCTGAATGTCTCTAGAAGACAGGTGCTCATGGCCACCAAACAAATAGAAAAGTTGCAGTGGCATCCGAAGATGAACAACACCTAGAAAAGCAAGATCAACGAAGATACTATAACTTTCATAAAGACCATAGCCATGGTACAGAGGAGTGTTGGCAATTGAGAAAAGAGATAGAACGTCTTATCTAAAGACACACCCTGAAGCAGTTTATAGCTAAATGAAGTTCATTAGGAGACAACAAGAAACTGAAAAATGAGCATCAATTGGATAAGCGACCTAGAAGAGAACTAACATCTATGATCAACATAATAGCAGGAGGAGTGAACCTATACGACTAGTCATAAAAGAGAAAATGAGTTGATGGTACTTTCACTGTAAACAGGAGAAAATCACCTCCCCTTACTATGTTCTTAGAGTCAAATGGAGAATGGGTGAAGAACAAATATGAAGACACATTGGCAATTGATGCAAGAATTCATAATATCTTGGTCAAACGCATCTTGATCGATAACGGCAATTCAATTAATTTAATGGCCTTATAAGTTTTCAAGGCGCTCAAAGGCTCATGACAGATCTCCAAACAGTTAAGGTCGCTATAGTGGACCTTAAAGGCCAACCAGTCCCAATAGAAAGGTTTGTATGATGAACAATATAGATTAGAGAAGAAGACAAGTAACGAGATTTCAAGATCAATTTTATGATAGTTGATATCCCTTTCGCAAACAATGTTATCCTTCAGAGACCTTTCCTCTACGATACTTGCTCCAATACCAATATCAGATATCTCGCCATCAAAATCTCAACTGAGGGAGGAGAACTCATGATTAGAAGGGACAAAAAGGCAATATGTGAAGAATGTATAGTGGCCCTCAAAGGCGTGATTGAAACATTGACTATGAAGACCATGGAGAATGATAGATTGGATGAAGAAAGATCACAACCCATAAAGGTACCAATCTTTATAGATATGGGCAATGGCGAAACATTTTAAGTCGGCAAGGAGATCGATGATTCCACTAAGGAAAGTGTTATAAAGGCATTAAAAGATCACATAGATGTGTTTGCCTGGTCTCTTAATGACATCAAAAGAGTAGATCCAAAGATTATCACCCAGAGCCTACGAATTAGAGACCATTGCAAGCTAGTGAAATAGAAAAAGCGAAAGCATGCTCAAAATTGACAGGTAGCCATAGCACAAGACGTCAATAAATTGCTAGTAGTAGGGTTCATCAAGGAGGTCTACTATCCTAATTGGATCTCTAATGTTGTAATGGTAAAGATTGCAAATGGAAAATGGAGAATTTGTGTGGACTTCATAGACCTTAGCAAGGCATGTCCAAAATATATCTATTCGCTCCCTAACATAGATCAGCTAGTAGATTCAACAGTCGAATACCATATCTACAGCTTCATAGATGTTTATGCAGGATATCACTAGATTCAGATGCTAGAAATAGATCAGGAAAAGGCGATGTTCATCACTGATAGAAGATTGTATTCCTACACAGCCACGCCTTTTGGTCTAAAAAATGTTAGAGCAACCTATTAACTAATGGTCAACTACATACTCAAAGAATAGATAGGCAAAATGATTGAGTTACATGTTGATGACATGATCATGAAAAGTGCAAGGGTAGAAGACCATGCTAGAGACTTGAGAGAGACGTTCACCATCCTATAGAAATTTGTCTTACTCAAGAAATACGTCTTCGGACTCTAATTAAGGAAGTTCCTCGGATTCATGATATTGAAAAGGGGAATATAAGCTAATCCAAAAAATATAAAGGTAGTCATTGACATATAACCTCCCAAAACAAATAAAGAAATTAAAAAACTCAATAGGAAGACCACTACCCTAGGAAGATTTATCTTATGCTATGTAAAAAGGTGCCTTCCATTTTACCAATCCTTGAAATGTTTGAAGAAGTTCCAATGGAATGATCAATGTCGGATCCCTAGGAAGGCCTTTGAAGACTTAAAGACATTCATCAGATCTCTTCCTCTCTTGAGCAGACTAGTAGTCGGAGAAACATCATACATGTATTTGTCAACATCAAAAGAAACCATAGGATCGGTACTTGTTAGGGAAGAGGAGAAGAGCAGTATCTCATCTACTATTGCAGTCAAGTCTTGATAGGAGTAGAACATAGATATTAGAAAATGGAGAAGCTTGCCTTCATACTTTTCTCAACCACGAGGAAGTTGTGACCATACTTTGAAAGCTTTTAGGTGATAGAACTAATCAACTATTGAGGAAGAACCTTCAAAAAGTAGAGACCACCGAATGAATCATAAAATGGGCCACTAGAATATGAATTTTTAAGAGCAATGAAGACCTAAATGTCGGTTAATTTTATGGTAAATATGGGGAAGAAGATGAGGCATATAAAGTGGTTGATGCACCAAATCTGTAGATTCTCAATGTAGATGGAGCCTCAAGATTTAATGGCACAGGAGCAAGGGTCATCGTTAGAGGACCGAATGGCATCTCATTAAATGTACAGTAGAAATAAATTTCTTCGCTTCAAACATGGCAGAATACGAAACAATGGTCATGGCGATAAAAGTGAAGAAAGAGATCCAACCATCTCACCTTGTAGCAATTCCTAAATAATGGTATGATAGATTAAATGTGAATTTGAAGCCAAAGATGGTGAAATGGCCAAGTACCTAGCTAGGGTGAAAAAACTAATTGTTAAGATGGAGACCAATAAACTCGATGCTTAATAGAATGGATACCTAGAGTCGACAACATGGGAATTGACACCATATCTAAATTAGCCTTAGAAGGGGGCCCATATCCTATAGCAGTTATCATACAACAATTCAATCTCCAAGTCATTCCATGGAAACAATTCTCCCCATTTTAGACTAAAGCTGGATGCGACCCTTCATCGAATGGCTAAAAGAAGGGAAGATTAGCAAGACAAAGAAAAGGCTAAGAAACTGATAAAGAGAGCGGCAAATTACTCCTATCGAGACAAAATGTTCTATAAAAGATCGACCTCTCGATCCTAGCTCAGGTATGTAGATTGAAAAGACAGGGAGTACATCCTAAGGAGGATACATGAAGGGATAGTTGGTGCTCATGAGGCAGCCAAGAAAATTACTTTTGCAAGGGTTTTTTTGGGCTATAATGGGGAAAGATGCCAATGAACTAGTAAAAAAAGCAAAAAATGTCAAAAATATAATCATTACATCAACTTACCTCCAAACAACTAGAAGCCCATTTGCTTGGCCATTCGCCCAATGGGAAATTGGCATTGTTGGACCATTGCCACCGGCCAAAAAAAAATTATTGATTGTCAAAGTAGATCACTTTATAAAATGGGTAGAGGCGTTAGCAATGGCAACAATCACACAAACCAGGATAACCAATTTCTTCTTTTATGAGATAATTTGCAGTTTTAGAATCCCAACAAAGGTGATCACTAACAATGACAAACAATTCGACAACATGGAAATTCAGAAGATTATGCCAAAACCTAAAAAAACCCCCTGGAGAAATCACATTCCTAAGGATACCGATACGCACAAAGTGGCTAGTTAAATGTCTAAGTCTCCTAAGGAGATCACATTCCTAGGGAGATCAGTACGTACAAAGTCTTCAATTAAATGTCTAAGTCTCCTAAGGTGATCAGATTCCTAGGGAGATCATTACGCACAAAATGGCCAATTAAATGTCTAAGTCCCTTAAAGGAAATCACATTTCTAGGGAGACTGATATGCACAAAGTGGCCGGTTAAATGTCTAAGCCTCCTAAGGAAATCACATTTCTAGGGAGACCGATATACATAAAGTGGCTAGTTAAATGTCTAAGTCCCCTAAAGAAATCACATTTTTAGGGAGATTGGTATGCACAAAGTGGCTGGTTAACTGTCTAAGCCCTCTAAGGAGATCACACTTCTAAGGAGATTTGCTACACATAAAGTGTCCAATTAAACATCTAAGTCCCCTCAAGAGATCATAGTCTTAGAAAAAATGGTACGATAAAAGTGGCCGATCAAACATCTAAAGGAAATAATATTCCTAGGGAGACAAGTATGCAAAAAGCCATAAAAAATGGCCGATTAAATACCTAAGTCCTCTAAGGAGACTACAATCCTAAGGAGACCTGTGAATCATAAGTGATCACTAAAACAAAATTATGACCATCACAAAAACAATACAGGTACAGAAAAAGAGATATGGCAATATTCAGGAATATGAACTAAAAGCTAAGGATAAAAGCATTCAAAATCAACAATGCACTCTAACAGTCAAAAGCAGCATAAAAACCCATAAAATAGGGCATTAACATCCCAGCAAAAAAACAAAATACATAAAAACTAGAATATAGAAGAACCTTCAGAACAGCCTTATCTCTACCAATTTGGTGCTGACGGGGAATCAAGCACTGAACAAGTGGATCCTTAGCAAAAGTAACCTTGTCAATATTCGACAATAAGGGGAGAAATGAACATAGGGGGAGTGCCCGCTTTGGTGACACCTACCATAAGTGAGTTAATAGCCATCGCAGGAGAAGCAGAAGCTGTCGCATCTTCTTTTATAAAGCTCAGGTCAATGATAGGATATCTAGCATGAATAGTTGAATAATGTTTCATTTGACATTGATATAGAAGATCATTATATTACCTTTTTAGTTCACAGACTTCTTTCTGATGATGGACAAAATAAGCGTTTGTCACTTCCCTCAAACGACATACATCAAAATCAAGCTTGTGCCCTCCAAACTTCGAATCTGGTACTCTGCATTTTTAGCATGCTTCTCCATCATCTTGGCTTTTCCCTCAGCTTGAGCAACCGATTTGTCCTTGTCAGCCATAATATCTTTAAACTCCTCTTCAAGCATATTAGCTTCCAACAACTTCTTCTCACTTTCTAATTTGGAAAGAGTGACCATCATCTATTTTTCCTCTCTAATATGTGCTTCTACACGGTCAGCTAAGATATGGCTGACTTGCATGTGCTAGTGCAAAACAACACACAAATAAAAAAGAAGAAAAGAAGAAGATCATTAAAAAATAAATAAATGTAGAGGGGAAAAAGGGGGAGAAAAGAAGGAAGCCTCCATAAACCTATAAAGGCAAACACTGCCCCAACTTTATAAGCTCATTGTCATTTGACAACGTCTTATAGTAATCTCCATCCCCAGGAAGCTGACAGACCTTTCCCAATTCATAGCACAAAAAAAGAGAAAGGATTGAGAGAGTGCCATCAGAAGAAGTGTGCCTAGCAGCTATAACACGCTGAAACGAAACCACAAGATCCTTTATTGATAGTTGACAAAGCTTCTTATCAGAAGTCTTCGCTAGCCATTCCGTAACTCCTGGGCTCTCTAATACCATGATCTTTTTAAAAGAGTGTTTCAAACTCTAGGAGACCGCTTTCCCATATGAAGTACCTTTACTTGGGGACTTCCTAACACCAAGTCTAGTGGGAAGACTAGAAGAAGACCCATCTACCTTTAGAACCAACTTAGGTGGTTTTGGAGTTAAAGGAGCACTCTTTTCTAAAGGAGAATCAGGTAATGCAAATATAGTAGGGGCATGATCTTTCCCTTTAGACGACTTAGTCACCGAAAAACCTTACTCCTTTATAGCAACAGTCTTTAACGTTTTTGTTCCTCCACCCATCTCTGAAACTCCTCCCCTATCAAAGAAAATAGAGCCCAGTTAATGTGGGAAATATAAAAAAAAAACAACAACAACATAAGAAGGGAGGAAAATCATCCATTATATATAGCCCTATTCACTTGTTTTGCATTATAGCGAGATTCATAATTCAAAAGCATATTAGTGTAATCATAGCCATCAGATGGGGCATGAGAATGCAACAACTCTAAGCTACGATACTCTTCAATAAACAATAAAGCAAGGATAGTTAGTTCCTAAGGGGCCACAAGGTTTCCAATACAAAGGCATATCACCCCAACCTTCAGGTCAATCCAAGAAAAAGAACCAAAATTTCCATTGCTTTCATGACTTGGGCAGGTGATCAAACATTCTTGCCCCGCATGTGCAAAAAAATAATATTGTTCATCCTTTTGACCTATAACCATTAATCTCTTAAAAACATTAATAGAAGGGGTTGCTACACTCAAATAATAAGCTCTATAAAGCAAACAACAAGCAACTAACCATTAGGAATAAGTTGGCTAAGAGGGATACGATAATAAAAAAACTCCCTGAGAAAGGTATCCAATGGAAAAAGAAGTCCGGAACAGAGGCTTTCCCCATACAAGGCAATGGTCCCATCTTCAGTTACCAAATTCACATGACAAGAATTGGCCACTATCAAACGATACTCAGTCAGGATCTTTGTATATATATCAAATCTAGAAAATGGACCTCCATCAAAGAAGAAACGATATAATTCACCTTTTGCAAATGACCAGAAAGAGCCATTACAACAGTTGAATCTCCATAATTTGAAGTCCTAGTAGAAACTTTGTGAGAAGAACTAGTAACTGGTTGCTAGACAATAGGTGTTAGACCACCACTCAAAAGTTCTCCCACTAAAAGATCCCTCAGCAGTATGATGCTGGATAATCATGACATCCCCTTCTTGATTAGAACCTATTACATCCCTAAAACCAACTTCTCTAGAGGGGACATTAGAAAAACTAGCAGAATTTGAAGGGGAAGAGTTATCTTCACTTCCTTTCTTTAACCTCACACTAGTTCTGTAGTCTTGGTCTTCTAGATTACTATCCAAAAAACATTTCTACAAATACATAGATGACAGAATAACAAAACAACACAGAAAAAGGAGAAGGGGAGCAAAACAAGGAGAAAAATATAAAAACTTCATAAAATAACAGAGATAGAGGCTTACTAGAAAGACTCATCTTCAGAGGGAAATGACACAAGCGCAAAAGGTACCTTCGTTGAAAGGAAGGGAAATAGAGACAGTGAATAGAGAAAGCAAAACAATCAGTCAAATTAAAAGAGGTATAAATAACCCGGGCATATTATGCGAGGTAGTCGCCATAATGAAAGGGACAATTATCAAAACGATAGCTTTTCAAAAATTCAAAAACACATAGAAAACGGTTCATGTCATAACTACACACCACCAACAAAAAAAAAAGAATAGAATTGAACACCCAGATCTTTAGAAAACCGGGCGACCTCAAGATAACATCACAAATGTCAAACATAAATGATTGACTTTTTTTAGGGAGAACTATGGTACCAAGGTATCGAGAGATTGGTTAGTAGCATAATCGCAAGATAACATGCAATCACAAACACCTTGACAAAAAGAATGCCAAAAGGAGCTGCTCGATGGCACGGGTGCATTCCACAGAACTAGACAACTCTTCATCTGATGCACCAAGTTGTCAGGCATGCCCTACCCCCCGCTAATAAAAGGCTGAAAAGCTGGCCACCAATAGAAAGAAAGAAGCCATAAAAGCACAATAGTGTCAATAAGACGAAAGCTAACACAAGGTATAAAATGATAACTTCACCCAGGTAAACCACAAGAAAAACCCTAACACTTCAACTATATTTTCCCTCTGCTGACTTAATTGTTGGAGTGGACACGCCGAATCACCTTCCCATACGCCATTCTCATGGGCTTTTACCTTGCAGGATTGAAGGTTGGAAATGAAGTATTATCAATTACTTAATTATCTCCTTGAAGTTAATCTGATTATAATTTTTATCTCAACCTTCTAATACAAATGTGCTCCTTGGTAGATAATTCATTGACCTTTTTGATTGGTGATTATAATTTATATCAATACCAATTACATACGGAAAGATATTCATATGACTATAGAATTTGACAATACCTCAAAGCCTCCATACAAATGTGACAATTATTGATAAATTGACATTTAAATGGATTTCAAAATAATCTTTTTCCTTTAGAAGCTATTTCCGTTTTGTTGCTTATACCGGTGTTTTTTGGTCCAAAATATAATAATTAGAAGCTCAAACTTCTTATAATTTATCATTAGAAAGTTTTAAAAGGTGAATCAAATCAAATTTAATTCAATAATAAGGAAAGGCATGAAAGCATGGACTGTTGTCAGAAATTGGCCTTCAATACATAATACGGAAAAGTGCAAGAGGCATTTGACTGACTCAAGCGGAAAAGACCCAGTTAATTTCACCTATCATAACTCAATTTTGTTTGAATTACAGTAAAATTATAAAATTTTATTCTTTTAAAAAAAACTATTAAACTATATTTTTTACTAAAATTATTTTTATTTAGTTTTTAATTAACTGATATATCAAATTTTCAATAATAAAATATACTTTAATATTTTTTTTGATATAAAACAAATTTAAATATTTATAGATGAAATTGATTCTAAAATACCTTTCAATTCTTCCATATTGTGCTTTAAGCTGATTGATACTAAGAGTATATTTGATATTAAATTTTGGAAAAATGTTTAATGAAAAAATTTTGTATTTTAAAATTTTTTTAGTTTTAAAAATTAATTTTGTTAGAAACAGATAAATATATATATATTTTTTTAAACGTAAATTTAAAAAAATAATTTATAAAAAATTAAAAAATTATTCAATTAAATAAAAAAATTTAAAACATTCTTTTATAATAGCCAACTACAACAGTAATTTTAAATATCTTTAATCATATATCTGGGATAATAGATCTTTTCTTTCTTTTTGGCCTACCTAATTTTAGTGTCTTTTCACCGCCACCATGCATCTTCAGCTCCAATGACAATGTCTCCATTTCGGCTTTTAATGACTGATTGACAGTTTTACCACTATGCAATAGCTTCACTGCACATGGTTGGTTTTAACTTTTGATCTAGCATTGCCAGATTTTTTTGGTTCAAATAATAATCACAAGGCAATTGCAGAGATATTTTGTAGGAATATTTGTTCTTATTTCTTTTTTACATTCTTCACTTCAGTTCTCATTTTTTATTAATCGGTGATAACAAAAAAAAAAAAAAAAGATTTAAAAATAATGAAAGAAAAAATTGTTTGTAAAATTTTTTTCTCTTTCTGATTCAGCGAAAAAAACTAATCACAAAATGAATATCCTTGTTTACATATATTCACCCACTTATTTGTAAGCTTCTTATATAGGTACCTATTTCCTATATTATAGGAGCCAAGAACCGCAAAACTGGAATTTGTCGGCATATCTACGTTCTGCTTTTGTTTAACTGTATATGTGGCCTGCACCAATTGGGTAATAAGCATGCTAAGAGCTACTATTAAATATAAAATTTAAGAAGAAGAAAAACAAATTAAAGCAACTATGAACAATTTTATTTTATTATTACTTTTTTTTAAAACAAGTTGCAGTGCCCGGAAGGCCATTTTGGTCCCAAAATAATGAGGACACATGGGGAACAATCATTGTGGTCAAGCCCATGAACATGCCAAGCACCTTTGCTTCCCCTAAATGTCCTTTTCTTTCTTTTTAGTTTTCTATAAGAAACCGAAAAAATAGTCCCCAAAAGTTTTGTCTGAAGGGAATTATATTGTTCTCTTCCATAGAATAAAAGGCATGTGATGGCAGTGTTGTTCCATTGTGCTGCCAAGATTTGAGACGTCATGGTAATGAAAAATCCCAAATTTTTACTACACAATGTTGAATAAATAAATAATGACCTTTGTCTTTTTGACGCAATATATAATGATCCATGACATTATTTCTGCACATGTATATAATAATACTATTTAATCTCACCGATTGTTATTTTGTTTTGTCTTGGGGGTGAAAGGGGATTTGCATTGGATTCCATAGCATCCTAGTACGGTGTTATGGACATGAAAATATAAAACGAAATTTCAAATTTAATTTTTAAGATGGATCGAATTTTCTTACATGTTGATATCAGTGGAACTTGCAACGTAAGTAGGCATTAGACATGATGTTAGACTCAAATATCCGGCACTTCAACCAATTGGTTCTTAATACAATTTGTCTTGCAAATACAAGGTGTCTGTCACTGTATGCCTTCCAGTCAGTTATCTTGAGGTTGTCTTAAACTTTATCATCCGCAATTAACATTGACCAGAAGGTGGTAAATGAGTGGGTTTGTTGGATAGGGGTTGAATTTAGGAAAATTTTCAAATATGAAAAAATAAGTTAAAATATTTTTAAAAAATACCAAAATCAACTCTTAAAATTTCAAAAATACAAAACACTTAATACTGACCCAAAGTTGATATAAAGTGTACCTAAAATTTATCCAAAATTTACCTCAGTGCCAACATGTTGCCTCAGCGCCAAAGTTTACTCAAAGGTATTCAAAGTTTATTTTGCTCACTTTTGGAACACCAATAGGCATTAAATGAAAGAAAAAAAAAAGATTTAAGTACTCTATTTCACTTTGATGTGAAAAGTAAGAATGAGTTTATTGTTTCAAGAATATTGTTTAAGAATATTGATCCTTCTAATTTGAAAATTTTTTGAATATTTTATGCTTGGATTTTTATTTTTTATTTATAATTTATATTTAGAAAAAATTATAAAAAAAATAAAAAAATATAAATAGAAGGAAGACAAAACGAATAACATCAAAGTTTATCCAATATTTATCCAAACTTTACATCTTACTCAGCTCTATTGGTTGCCAATTTTATGTTACTCATATTTTTATCTTTTGTTTTTAGTTAATTAAAAGATAATTATTAGTATGATTAGTATTTCTACAATTGATTAGAAATACATGTTTCTTTCATTCTTTTCAACATACAAATAAACAATAGAAAAAACAAAAAATCTAAAGTTAACGTACAAAAAGAAACACAAAAATGGTAAGAAAGCTGGAGCGAGACAGAAAAAGAGAGAGAGAGAGAGAGAGAGAGAGGAAATGAATATGAAACCCGAAACAATGGAACAAACAAAATAGAAAAACTGAAAAAATCAAGCCACAT
Source organism: Balakata baccata (assembly GCA_949630135.1). NCBI lineage: Eukaryota > Viridiplantae > Streptophyta > Magnoliopsida > Malpighiales > Euphorbiaceae > Balakata > Balakata baccata. The sequence goes on along the minus strand of CATIWF010022236.1, from coordinate 4,508 downwards.
TTCGAATAAAATAAGATAAACTGATTAATTTGAAAATAAAAGATGGAAAAAAGTAAAATTGAAAAGCGCCATTTGATAAAAATGAAAAAAAAAAGTATCATATTTTTGAAAGAAAAAAATTAAAAATTGGTAAAGGGTAAAATTTTCCCTTGAATTTAATTAAATGGATTAGATTACATATTAACCATTTATCCACTTATGATCCATTTAATTATTATATGGGTGCTTTTAATCCTAATTAATTCTAACTCATCCATTTAGCAATTTAAAATATAAAAAATAATATATCTCAAATAATTTATTTCAAAATTTAAATTTTTTTATTATTAAATTTTAAAATATTATATAAAAATATTTACATCTTAAATGATTTTACTCAATTACATTTTGGTTTTTGCAAGTAAAAAAAAATTCTCAAAGAAAAAAAAAGAATTCTAACAGTTGTGTGGAGCACTAGTCGCACCTATTTGTCACACATATTTGCAAAAGTAGAATTCAGCACAGAAAAGCTCAATTTTCGTTGGAAACTGACCTTATTTAACCCACAATATAAGCACTTCACACTTCCCTGAAAATGTTCCAACTTACGCCACCCTCTTGGATAAAGTCACTCCTCTTGATCTCCTTATTAATCTTATCGTATCATACCGCTTCATCACTTCCAAATTTCTATACTTCTATTAATTATCGCCAGACTTCATTTCGTACACAATGTCGCTATGGCCTCGAGTCATGAGCGTGCCAAAAGGGTACAACCGTTTTTATTAGAGTCTAAATTTGGATTAATAAAATTATATTTAATAGTATCAGAGTTTAGATTTAGGCGATTCTAAACCAAGTTGGATAAGGGTTGTTATCATGCATACATGCAGTATTCTCTACGACTTTAATAAAAGCTATTCTCTATCAATTATAGGTATCATATGGATATAGAGACGAGAGGGCATACGAGAGAGTAGACTGAGAGTTACATCTCGAATGATACAGAGGCATATGTGCCTACTCAGGCTTATACTGACAGGCAGAACTATGCATTCGGTCAGCAACAGTTTGCGGTAGGGCCAACCCATTTTCCCTTCATACAACAGATGGCAGACTTCTTTTAGAATATGGACAGGGCAACTCCGCCCAATTACAGTTTGATAAGATGACAAGTACATGACTTTTGACTTCTTAGTCGGAAGGATGATGATCTAGAAGTTACAGAGTATTGTTTGGAGGGAGTGGAGTGAGTCTTCTAGTAGGTCCAATGTACCCTAGAGTATAAGTATGAGTATGCTGTCTTGTTACTTCTTAAGCATGCCTACGACTGGTGAAGAGCGGTCCATTTGAACCCACAGACATCCACTCCACCTACATGGAAGCTTTTCTTGTAAGAGTTTCACACTAAGTATGTGTCCTAGATATATGTTGACAGCCGAAAGAAAAAGTTCCTAAACTTGAGGCAGAGGGGCATCACAAAGTACGAAAGGAAGAGTTTGTTCGGCTTAGTCGATATGCAGCAGGAATCATAAGGATGAGGCTGACATATGCAAGAGGTTTGAGGATGACTTAGTGACTATATTAGGTTCCAAATCAATACCTTGCAAATTGAGTAGTTCCTAGGATTAGTAGCTGTGAACCTGAATGTAGAAAGAGTTAATAGAAAGAAGCAATCCAGGAGAGACCAGGATGTTAGAAGTCCTCCACCTAGTGCAACACTCATTGCTAGGAAGAGAGCCCGATTAGCTACCAGGCGATATCGGAGCAGTTTAGGGCATACTGCCCCTATTAGGCAGGTACCACCATTTATGCAACACTTTTGATATAATCAGAAATCCCTCTAATTATACCAAAGAATATTACAAACCATGAGCTTGAAAATGTGTTCAGATAAAAAAATACTTTTATGTACCATGACAATGATGTCTTAAAAAAATAATCATACTTACACAAAATAAAACTTCATATCTTTAATCAAAATAAAAAATAATGACTTCCGTAAGCCAATGTTTTACAAAAGTTTACAAAATATAAAGAGTTACAAATTTACATGTCATTTGTTTCCAAGATATGTGTATAAATATAAGTAAACCCGTTCCCATGATACAAAAATAAAAAACAAAAGAGAATCATGAATATATTACCAACCCTAGACTTTGTTTTGTGACTCTTCGATGAGCTTATCCTCTTGTCACTCTTCTAGTGCTCCTCAACCTGCGTGTGAGACAAATACTCATATTTTAAGCATACATAGCTTACTGATACATATAAATTTACAAATCTACATGCAACATATATACATACTATAAAGCTTACCATAGTCATACCCATAGAGGAGCATCATGAGGGCATAGAAGGGCCATCACCTCCCTAAAAATTTTGAAATTTTCTAATATATATATATATATTTATATTTTATGTAATTTTAACATTTGTCCCTCTCTCTCTTTCTCTCTCTCTCCCCCACCCCCTAAAATTTTGAAAATTCTTAACAAGTATAATTAAAAATTATCATAATATATTTTCTCTATTTTTAATATTGGATTCTCCTATAATAAAATAATTATATCAAATTAAATAAATACCAATATTAATTTTTGAATTGCTGAAATTTTTTATTCAGACTGTAACACCCTCGACTTTCCCACATGCATTATAACACGCATTATATTTTGACATGTTCATTTTAAATGTCATTCACATGAAACACATGCATATATAGGAATTTTGGCGTGAACGTGTTCATGAGGTAGACTTGCCACGAGTTGGTTTATTGTAATAAGAGCAAGTCATACGTGTCAAGTTATAAACTATATGAGAATGACAAGGTATTGAAAATTAATTAAAAAAATGATTAAATTTGAAATAAATGAAATTTGGCATAGTGAAATTAATTAAAGTAGACAAATTGACTAGATAGTATTTTGGCACTAAGTACATGTAAATATGTAAAGAAAAAAATGATAATAATAATTAATTAATTTAATTAATTAATTATTATTTACATTATTTAAATAAAACAGAAAAGTTAAAAAAAAGAAAAAAAATTGAATGGGACAAATTGGCTTGGCTGGCTGTGCTGCTGCCTTATCCCTATTCCAGCCATAGTTTCTCCTTCTTCTCCCCTTCGTTTTTCTTCAAATTTTGTCCCAAATTTCAGCCATATTCAGACCTTCAGATCACATGTAATTCATATATTCTTCTTGTTTTGCTAAATTTTTTATTAAGGATAGAAGATGGTGATCTTGTTCATGCAAGTGATGCAGTTGGATTCTGTTTTGGGGGCAGTATATTGATGCCCCGTTTTCTTCATGTTAGAAACCAAATCTCAGGAAGTTGAAAGCATCAAAGTTGTAGCTTTATGTCTTAGATTTATAACTATATAAATAGTTTTACATGATTTGGTGTCTGTGGAAAGATATTGGCATCGGACTAGAACTGGTTCCATTAAGGAACCTAGTTGAATCATCTATTGTTTTGATTATGTTTCTATATGATAGAGTCGATATTTGAGGAAACTCAAAACATGAAAGTTATAGATATATGTGTTATCTAGTTGTAACAAAATTTCAGGATAAGATTATGGCCGGATGTTGAGTTATGGGCAAGAGAGTCATGTCTGTTTCATATTTGAGCTACTTGCTTAGTGTCCTGGGCAGGTCCAGTCAGTTATTTGCCAATTTTGAGCTCCTTATAGACATAATCTATGAATCGTCAAAACAAGAAAATTATAGGTACATGTCTTAGCTAAATTTTGACAATATTTCACTTCAATATGTTATGTATGTTATGAGTTATGGCCTTCACAAATTAGACTAGTTAGGATGCCAGCCCTGTTATTGACCAGTCACAGTTACTCTACCATATGAGGACATTAGAAGTAGAATGGATGAAAGTTGTCATATAAAAAATGTTTCATTTTGACATATCTACGTTCATACAAAGTTTCATACAAATATGACATACACGTTGTAAGATATGAAGAAGCAAAATTGGTGTCCCAAAACTGCCTAAGGTCAAAAACAAGGCAGAGAATAAAACATGTTTATAAATTGGATAAAATATTCCACAGGGGTCCAATTATTATGAAATTTAGATATGTCTTAGCCCTCCATGTTGGCTTTAATTAGAAATAAGAAGAATACAAATTGGACTAGTATAGAGAAAGTTATAAGCTACTGAACATATGAAGGTCACACTGCCATTATACCAAACCCTAGTTAGTGATCCATATTATGCATATTTCAATTTGTTTAAGTTTCACTAAGTTTATTTAGCTACTAATTAACTAAGTATACATTCAATTAGGCTCACATCTTATAGGAGACCCCCAAGGAAGCAAAAGACAGTAAGTTAGAAGCTCAATATCAAAAGAAAAGGTGAGTTTAATTATCAAACGATTTCTTTGGTATGTGCTACATGTAATGTGATTATTACGTGCTACGTGTAATGTGACTAGATTTACTTTATTTGAATTACATGATTGTTATGATATGGCGAATGAGACTGTATTGAATGTAAAGTAC